>PVJO010004149.1:0-113341 GCA_004026905.1 Hystrix cristata
GGGTGCCTCTGAGTATGTGTGTGTGTGTGGACCCACCGTGGAGAGAGGAGCAGGGGGGAAACGCCAGGTGCTGAGATAACATCCCTTTGAGATCCTAAAAGAATACAGAGGACCAACATAAAGCTATTAAAGAGAGGTTCTGGATGGTGGGGAAATGTTATAATCTCTTGCCAATTGGTCATCATTGTCTAAAAGTCTTTTTTTTTTTTTTTGAGACAGTATCTCACTACGTAGCCCAGGCTGGCCTCAAACTCACAGCAATCCTCCTGTCTCAGCCTCCTGAGTACTGGGATTACAGGTATCTGCCACCACACCCAGCTCAGTCTAAAAGTCTTGAGCTTCCTGCTAGTATGAGCAGAGACCTTGCACTGCCAACGGTAGCCACCCAGAACATTCCTGACAGTTTTGCCAATCACCTAATGGGCCAGATACTAACCTCACTGTAGGTACACCAGCAAGCTGTAGCGCTCTTCACTAGGGCCCTGGAAATGCAGAGATAGTCGGGGATGCTCTTTGGCCTATCACCAGTAGATTAATTTGGTCCCTGTGGACCAGTTTATCGCCGGCTTGGGAAAGCAGAAGGGTATACCTCCCAAAAATAATGAAGACAACAGACCCCGTGCGGGCCTCCGGGTACGACCTTTGGCTTCCCTCGTTAGCAAAGTGACACCAGCTGCTTTAGGCTGGAAGTGAGTGGTGTCCTCCACGTGGTCCTGCACAGCAGCGACCCGGCTCTTGGAATCTTGGAATCTTCTGGTGGACGGGTCTTTGGTTGAGAGGGGAGGCTGCAGCAGCTGGCAGCCCTCTGGTGCCGGCCAGAGCGCGGGTGGAATGGTAGCTCCAGGCTTGACCATTCACTAGGTGTTTCTGTCGAGGACGGCAGATGCAGGTGAGCTGGGAGAGAGGGCAAGCACTGTGCCTGAGACCTAGGTGCCTCCTTCTGCTGAAGAATCTTCCAAAAAGGTAAAACGAAACAAAACAACCAAGTCTAAGTCGGAATAGGGGAGGGCAGGGACTGGGCTGGCCAGCTCCTGCGAGAGAGAGGTAATATTTCCTAGAAGAGACGAAGTTCTCCAGTTGTCTACCGGACTGTAAGAAAAGTTGCTTTTAATTACATTAATTACAACAACAGAGCATTTCACTTCTCAGAGGAACATTTCATCTTCAAAGGGGCCGGGATAAGGCTTTAGCAGTTGACGTGAAAGCCATCGGAGCTTGAGAATTGAAGCTGGGGGCCAAGCTGTGTGGGCTGGGCGCTGAGCAGCGGCCGAGAAAGCCCACGCCCGGGACAGACCTCGCCTCCGGGAGGAGCAGGTCAAGGTGGGCATGCGTGTCTGGGATGCAAGGGCCACGGGAATGGAGCAGCAGCCTCAGTCCAGGTCCCCTGAGCCCCAACCCCCTCTGTTGGGGGTGCCAGATAAAATCAGGGATGCCCAATTGAGTTTGAATTTCAGATAACCGCAAATGATTGCTTAGTGTGATCATATATTTGACGTTCAGCTGAAATTCAGATTTAACTGGGTGTCCTGTGTCGTTATTTGCTAAATCTGGCATCTCTTCCCCGGATGGTCCCCTCCCCAGTCACACAGACACCCTCCCAGCCTGAATCCGGCGAGGCGACTCAGACTGGAGAGGTCAGCAAGCCAGGGCGTGTTCTCCCTGGGGCACAAGGAACCAGACTCCAGGCTTGCCTGGCCCAGTCTTTCCCACCCTCATGCGGGAATGTGAGAAACCCCTTTCAACTCTAGGGGCTGCAACTCAGGGCCTGGATAATTGGACAGCCCAGTCTCCCAGCTCCCTTCATTGCTTTGGAATTTGGGAGCACAACAATGTCAGCAATGGAGTGGCTAAAGCTTGCTCGCCCTCCCTGCCATCTTTCCTCCTCCATAGCCTTGCCCCTCCTCGCCTCACTGCTTAAGGAAGAGCCCCATGACCACCGCCCTGTCGCTCCAAACCGTTGGAATGGAAATTCCTCCAGACAAAAAAATGAGAGAGGGATGGTCGCTGGGCTGAGATCAGCTTCCTGCCTAGGCAGGGGAATCCGGCTGCCAGGGCGGGTCTGGGCCTGCACTAGAAACGCTGCAGTTTCTCTGGCTGGGTGGGGAGCAGAAGACAAGCTGACACTTGTGCAGCACTGAGCAGTAACTGGGAGGTTGCCAGTCTGTTGTGAGCCAGAGCGAAACTCTTGGGGCCTCCAGACTTGGACGCGCTCCGAGAGAAGTTCCCAGGCCCCGAACTCTAAATCCAGCCCCTGGGATCTGTCAGGGTCAAGGATAGAGTGAGTTGCCGCCTTCACACCCCCAGGACAGGCAGGTGGTCGCGCACATTCACATCCTGTGATGTGTCCTCAGGCCTCTGGGCAAGATTAACATTCCGAACGCCCGCCAGCCTCTGGTTCCTCTTCATGACCTCATGGATAGGCACAGAGTCGGCCCAACCGGGCGGGCTGTCTCCTTACTCACTGGCAGCTCTGGGACCTCAGGGAAAACCCTCTGAAATATTAAAACTGTAAAATCCTCTGACAAGCTTGAAAATAAAGCTATGTGAGGGAAATGCAAGTGCCCGAGTGCTGACTGGCTGGCGACACTGTGCAGCGGGTTCCCGTGCAGAAGGGGCAGGAGACTCAGCCCCGACTTTTCCTCCATGGTTCAGGTGCTTATAGAGGACTGTACTGGAGAATGACAACAGTAACTTTCCCCACGAATTTCACCAGGTGGCAAAATGTGCCAATGTTTCTGTACTTCTTTCCCCTACGCTGCAAAGATGTACGAACAAAGTGTGGAGCGCTCATGGGCACCATTGAAATCACTGCCTGCCAGTCATGGAGCCTGGGGAACTCCGAAGGTCTTCATTAAATGCTTATTGAGTGGCTGACTAGAGGAAGGGCAGAAAAGAGAAAGGAAGGGAAGAAAGAAGGGTGTGTTGATTTTATTTCAACTGAGATCTACCAGAAATTTTAGAAGCCTCCAATGCTTGGTATTATATTTCCTCAGATGCCTCTTCACTAGAATGACTGTTTTCTCATCTTCCCCTTCTATTTATGCAGCAGCTGTGCCGAGTTCTGCTAAGCATGTTTTGTAAATAGTGAACAAGAGCAAAGGAGCTTTGGAGTCTTCTGGCTATCCCGAGGGGCTTCGCTAAGCAGGCACCCGGCCAGCCAGGCCCGATGGGCCCTCTGTGGATCTGAAAGCCCCAGGAGGGAGCAACTGCTGCCTCTAGCAGCGCACCGTTAGGCAGATGTCACTGTGCTGGGAGGGACAGGTGGCACGTGGGCTGCCTCGTCTTTGGTTCGCAGGTCTGAACAAAACAGAGAGAGAGAGAAGACAAAAACAGTCCTGGATGTTGCCATCAGAAGTGTTCCCAGGGGTTAAAACTAGCTGCAGCCACACACAGGGCTTTGGTAATGTGTGGGCAGCCCTAGGTTGTGTAGGGGGGTTAAAATCCTTTCAAAGGAGTCTCTGCTCTTATTTCATCTCTACTATACATCAAGTTGTCTTCATTGTTGTTTTACTGGGGGTTGCAAAGTCCTTGCACTGAGCTGGATCCCCAACCCTTTTTAAAATGTTTAAATTTTGAGACAGAGTCTCACTAAGCTGCCCAGGCCAGGGTTGAACCTGCAGCCCTCCTGCCTCAGCTTTCTGGGATCACAGACATGCACCACCATGCTCGGCATACATCAATTTTTTTGTGGGGGAGGGTGCTGGAAATCGAACTCAGGGCCTTGGGCTTGCTAGGCATGCACTCTACCACTTGAACTAAATCCCCAACCCCTCCCCGCCCCGGCATACATCAATCTATAAATATTTTGAAGTTCAGAAATTTGGACTTGAACCTGACCATGGCCACTTTCCTTGTAACCTTGTGGCTTGTCTTCTATGACTCTCTGTTTCAAGTGTAAAATACAAATGCTATTAACACATGCAAATATACTGCACCTCTACCATGTGCCAGACCCCGTGAATTTGGTGGCAAACAGGATGGCCAGAGCCACGTTCTCTTGATGCTTATTTAAACTCTAGGACAGAGGCCCATGTATGGCTCCCCTCGTTGGGTGTTTTATGTGGCTCATGCCATTAAAAGTATTTTTAAAAGGTGACTTGTACATAAAACCTGCATTTCCCAGTCGCAAAACTGCCTATATCTCTCCTATGGCCCTCATCAGAGTGTGGTGTCGTCTTCCTGTACAGCGAACATGCTCGCTGAGCAGCACTACTCTCTCCATTTCTAGACACTCTTTACTTGTTCAGTCTACACAATATTTTTGTTTCTCTAAAACCTTTCAATAATGCTTTGTTGTAAATGGAGAAAGTCTGGCTCTTTGATAGGACATCTGAGGCCTTCAGGATCTCCTTCCTGACTGATTTATCACTGCAAATGCCACACTCCAGCTGTCTTAGTTACTTTTCTAGAGTCAATGGTTTGCAAGAGAGAAGATTTAATACAGGACATGTACAAGCTACAGTATTCACCCTTAAGCCAAATGCAGGAAGAGTGTCCAATATCTGTCTATGCACTGGAGCCCCAAAAGATCCAATCAAGGGCTGGGAGCCCACAGCACTGTCCCATGTATGTCTGTGTCTGCACTAAAAGGCTGAAGAAATCTATACCAGAGCCAGGATACAATGCTCACAGTGGAGATGAAGACCAGAACTCCTCTAAAGAGAACAGCAACCACCCTTGATGGCAGCAAGGCCCCGAGCTCCTTCAGCGACGAGAACAGCTGAGTCCCCTTTGGGAGATCCAGCTGCAACAAAACTTCTCCTGGAAATGAGCCAGCCCAGGCTTCTTCTTCCGTTGTCCTCTATACTGTGTCTGCAGTAATCCTCAGGTGGGTCTTCTGTGTCCAGAACCAAGCTGAATCAGTTCAGCCGGGCGTTCCTGCTCAAGTCGACCAGTTGGTCTGCAACACCTGCCAGTCTCAGTGTCTGACCACGCTGTGACGTACCTCTGGGCCATTTCAATACAGTTGCCCAAAGTGTTTTTTATGTGTCCATTTTTCTGTCAGATGATTTATATTGACCTTTAAGGATCCTTTTTTTTTTTTTTTTTTTTTTTTGGTGCTGGGGATTGAACTCAGGGCCTTGCACTTGCTAGGCAGGTGCTCTAACCACTCAGTTAAATCCCCAGCCCCACTTTAAGGGTAATCTTAACCACCTTTCCCCTTTGTGACATTTTCCTGGAAGGAAATGCCCAGACAGTCACGCGGTCTGGAGACCAAGATGCCAGTGGTCCCCCTGGGACTTCAGTTCAGCTCAGATGGTGACATTGTGAAAAAAAAAGCCTCAGTTTTCCCAGTCAATGAAGACAAAACATGGACATTAGGTGAGGTAATGTCTGTGAATGAAGTTCAGTAATGTATCAGCGTAACAATATTCCAGCTGGTGGCACTTCCTGAAGGTAGGTAAGCAGGGGCAAGGCGTATTCAAGGAAGGCAAAATCAATATGGCGCGAGGTGGAAGAATGGTTAAGAGATTCGGTCTGAAAAGCAGGCCAGGGTTCAAAAGAGCCCTTCCCACTGGCTTTCCTGCCTGGCACTTCTCTCCATTCTGAGGGTCCCAAGTCTTCATCCCCGAGCACCAGGGGAACATCTGCTTTTCTCCCTTCTGAAACACAGTGTGATCGTGCAAACAAGCTGAGTCTCTCGACTCCTCTGCTCAGAAGCCTCCAGTGGCTCCTGCTGCTCTGAGCAAGAGGTGGCCTGTATGTCTCAGATCTCATCCTAACACTCTCCCCCGCTCACCGTCCACTCGGCCCCAACCACACTGACCTCCCTGCCTGTCCTCAGCAGGCCAGTGTGCTCCTGCCACGGGGCCTCTTCACTTGCCGGTCACCCAAATGATCTTCCCTCTGATATCCACATCTCCCTCCATCACTTTCTTTGGTTGTTTTTTTTTTTTTTTTTTTTTTTTTTTTTTGATGCTGGGGATCGAACTCAGGTCCTTGTGCTTGCAAGGCAAGCACTTTAACCACTGAGCTAAATCCCCAGCCCCCTCCATCACTTTCTTAAATATCCACTCCAATACCATCTCCTTCCTGGTTATTCTACCGGAAATGCTACTGCGCCCAGGCTGTCTCCTAGCCTCCTTCAGTTGCTCTATTGTTCTTCTTAGGAATTACCACCACCAACATGCCTTACTTATTGTTCATTGTCTGTCTCCTCCACTAGGATATAAGATCATGAGAGCAGAAACTGTTATCTCTCTTGCTCGTGGCTGTATACTCAGCATTTGAAACAGAGCCTGGCACCCAGTAGTTACACAATACACACTGATTGAATGAAGAATAAAGTTTCTTGATTCAATAAAAATAAGAAATCACAAAACATTCTCGAGCGGGAGAGTGGTGGAACCAGAGCTCGAGAGAGCTGCAGGATAGATTGGAGCGGGGCCGGGAGCTGGGTTAGGAGGAGATCGCCATAGTAGAAGAACGCGTAAATAGGAGTTTAAGCGGAGGGCTTGGGTGGGAGCAGAAGGAGACAATAGTCACTGAATGTTGAACTAAAGGATGATGCTTGTGATCTCGTATGGGACAGGTCCAGAGTTCTGGTCAGGATTCATTTTAGAAAGCCTGAAATCCCTTTTGCTGCTGAGGGTTCTCCCAGCCAGGACTTAAAAGAGATCAACACTGAACTCTTGTGTTTTTATGTTTATCTCCCTTCCTTCTTTGGCTGGGCTAACCCTCCATGGGCATCGAACTATTTTAAAAAGTAGCATGGATACTCACAAAGCTCAAACAAAGCTGGGATTTAAACTGTAGAAATCGAGGTGGGAATGGGTTGCCAGTACCTAGGGGCAGGGACCAGATCGGATGACCTCTCTGCATAATGGAACTAAAATCTTAGGTAATGTGGAGAACTTAGTGTGGATGGGGGTGTGTAGGACTTCTCTAGCCAGTTCAGAGCCAGTCTAGAGAATTGAAATCCCTGTAGACACCATCTCTACTTTTGCAGCAGAACCTCAGTGTTACTGGCTGGGTTGGTCTCCCTTCACGCTGGTCGTGTACACTGGTGTGTATGGTGTTAACAGGAGATTCCCACAGAGGAGCGGTGAAGGGGCGGGCTGCGGTTGGCTAGAGAACCTCTTATTGTCCTTTAGTAAGCCACATCTCAAGGGAATTAAGTATGCTCTGAGAGCCACACTTAGACCTTGCTCCCAATCCAATCAACAGACACGAGATGCTTCATAGTCTCTCTGCCTCAAAAATACATATATAGGAGCAAATGTCTGAATTTTGCAGGTGTTTGTTAAGTGAATACCGGGCCCTGAATGGTGCCATATCCTTGCCTAAAGCCAGGGGCGTAGGTGGGGAATAGGAGAGGGGAGAAAAATAACATTTGCCCATGTAATCATCTTGACGACCCTGGGAGAGAGGCAGTCCTCTCATTCAGGAGGCACATAAACCAAGGTTGGGTAGCTTGTAGGGTTAGGAATGAGAGAAGGGAAATCAGAGACAGACTTTGCCTCTTGCCAAAGCCCAGTTTGTGTTTTGGAGGGCTCTGTCCTGCCCTAACCACAAAGGTAGGTGTTGTTGGCAGGAGAAAGTGCATGGGGCATCCGTTCAGTTGCTTCACTAGTGCTTTTTCTTCTTCTGTTTTAAAGTAATGATAAAAATATTTGGATAGATAACATGCACATCTGCTTTATAAATCAAATACTACTGAAAGCTTTATAACCAAAACATCAGCCCTCCCCAAGTAATTTTTTATTTCCTAACATTGTCGAAATCTTTCATCTATTCTTATGGTCCCTCCTACACTTTTTATCTTCCCTCAAAGTTGTGGGTTAATATATACATATAGTTGGGGGGTGTTGGGGATCGAACTCAGGGCTTTGTGCTTCTTAGGCAAGGGCTCTACCACCTGAGCTAAATCCCCAGCCCCTGTGGGTTGATATATACTTTTAATTCCTTCATTGTCATCATACTGGGGTGTGCTGCAGAAGGACGGAACCTAAATACATTTGTCAATCTGTTATAGTGAACGGAAGTCCCACTTCTCACCACACTGCTCCCCTAAAAAGTTCTGTGTACACACATGCCTTTGAAGGAGGTGGATGGGGGTTGAACCCAGGCAGGAGAGAGCTGCATCTCCAGCCCTTTTATTTTAGCAATATCTTGCTAAATTTCCCGAAGCGGCCTTGAACTCGTGATCTTCCTGCTTCAGCCTCCCAAGTAGCTAGGATTACAGGCACGCCATGCCCACCTCCAAACATCATTTTTCAGAAGTCACCCAACATTCAGGACTCATTTAGCTCACACTGAGCCTGGCACAGTGCTGGGAATTCCTGGCCTGCAAGAGATGCTTTCTGCGAGACCTCGGGGACTTTCTAGATGCGTGGAGAGGATGATTTACACAGAGGAAACTGAGTGGGCGGGGACAGCAGTGCTGGTGACCCATCCGAAGGCCCCACGATCACCGTCCTCAGATCCACTGCCTTTACAAAGCAGCGTACGAGCACAGGAAAGTCTGTGCTGATCACGAAGCTAAACTCAGCCCCTGCTCTGTCCTGCCAGGACAGCACATTTGATCAGAACTGTGAGCCTCCCGTTCATGGTGTTGTGGTTTCTTGTTGAGCGCTTCTGTCTGCAGATCCGATGGAAAGCTCTCATACCAGGGTGAGGTGGGAAGTGGACTCCAGGATTTGTACCAAAGGAGAGGAAGAATGGATGGATGTCCTGGGGGAGCTTACTTCCAAGGGATGCACTGAGCTTTGGTTTTCCTCTCCTCCCACACAGGCCCAACTTCGGAATAAAGAAAGCTGCTCACTGGTGTGCACCTTGCTTCAAGGATAAAAAGAAAGTTGGAAATTAGTAACTCAAAACACTCTAGTAGGGAACTCTCCTAGAGCAGCAGGCCAAAGTCTGTTCTGTTGCTTGAGTTGGAAAACAATGTTCGTTTGCATAATTATTTCTGCTGCCAGACTGCTGCAGTGCCCTGCCATCTCCATGGGTCTAGGATTTGGAGCATATTCTAGGATGCAGTCTACATAGGGTAAGAGGTCAGAGGGAGGGATGGGGCAAGAACAACCACCTTGTACACTATACTCCAGCCTGTGGTTTCGGCAATGTGTGTTAAGCTCTTCTGTAGCCTTGTGCTTTGAAATATTTGGATAAACCGGGCATGGTGGCACATACCTGTAGTCCCAGCACTCAGGAGGCTGAAGGAGGAGTAGTACTGTGAGTTGGAGGCCAGCCTGGGCTACATAGTGAATTAGGCCAGGCTGAGCTGTGTAGCAAGACACTGTGTCAATAAAATAAAATGAAACAGCTGGGCGTGGTGGTACACGTCTGTAATCCCAGCACTTGGGAGGCTGAGGCAGGAGGATCACTGCAAGTTCAAGGCCAGTCTGGGCTACATAGTAAGTTCAAGGCCAGCCTCAACTACATAGAGAGAATCTGCCTCAAAAAAATTTAAAAACAATAAATAATAAAATAAAATAAAGAAAAATTGGGTAGAGGCAAAGATAAACCAGGGCCAACAAAGGATTTGGGTAGACCCGATGGGTCTGAGTTCCTTCAAGAGACCACGGAATTATTAGCCGGGTGCAGTGAACAGGCCTGCAACTCCAGAACTCTGGGTGGCTGAGGCAGGAGGATCGCAAGTTTGAGTCCATACTGGGCAATTTAGTGACCTAGCAAGACTGCCTGAAAAATAAAAAAAATTTAAAAGAGCTGTGAATGTGGCTCAGTAGGAAGACCCTGGGTTCAATTCCCATACCAACCCAGAGAGAGAAAGAGAGAGACAGAGAGAGAGAGAGAGGCGCAGAGTTGGACTGGTTAGCTTGGTGTCCCACCCTCTCTTTAGCAAGCCCATCAGTTGCGGTCCATCTCGGAGATGACTTGCTTTCCCCGACTGCAGTAAGCCTAAAGCTGAGCTCTTACTGCACAGAGCCCTCGGGAGGGTGTCCAGTTGCCACACCCTCTGTTCTTCCAAGAAGAGTAGGACTTGGGTCTTGTAGGAAGAGATCGCTTTCCACAAAATAAGAGCTGACTGGACAGGAGAGGGGAATCCCCACACTTCCACCCGTACTGTGGATTAGGCCCAGTGCCGAAACATGCATCCCACGGCCTGAAACTCAGACTCACAAGTGAGTCAACAGTGCCTGCGCTGAGCAGCAGACAGAGGGCTGATGACAAGCGCTCCAGGCCCAAGCCACACGGTGGGTGTCTGGACCCCAGCAGGGTCCTCCAGGGTCCTCAGTGGGGCTCAGGAGATGCTCTGATCCCTAGACCAAGCGGATGAGGCACAGTCACAAGCAGAGCAGACTTCAGGGTGGCCTGCTGCCAGGTCTCATTACCTGGAGAGTCAGAAGTTCCTCCCTGTCTCCACTTTAATTACTCCCACTTTCTCCCCTTTCATCAATTCTTGAGTAGAGTGTCTTGAGTATTATTAGGGCTTTGCTTGTTCCACGTAATAGGCACAGTGCCTGGATCCATGGTTTTTTTTTTTGTTTGTTTGTTTTTTGTTTTTTTTGTTTTTTTTTTTTTTTTGCTGTTTTCTTCATTTTTTAGTAGTTAACAACCCCAACAGCCCCAGGCGAAATAGACTCTGGCTGGGATGTTGATCCTGCTCTGAGTTGAAAGAGCCCCAGATTTGAGTCCTGGTCTTGGTTTTGTGGCTACCTTGCCATGTGGCTTTGAGTAAATCTCATGACCTCTCTGTGATCTCAGCTTTCTCACCTATAAAAAGGGGGAATTTGAACTCAGATGTCTAAAGGGTTGGTTGATTAAGGAAGCGAGCAAGCCCAATAGCGTGGGGCAGTCCTGACTACACAGAGCCGACTCCCTCTCACCAGGCAGCTGTTGCTGGGTGGAACCACCAGCCAGGGAGTCCAACAACTCTAAGAGATGCTGTTGGCCCTGAATGAAATCTGTCGGAATTTAAAAGACTGTGTGAACAAAGCAGACATCTCCAAGCCAGTTTTGCCCCTGGAGCAGAGGATCCAGGAGAACGCTCCTGTGTTGAACTTTGCTGATTCAGAAATATGTGCTTTCTAAAGCAGATCCTTCAGGGGTCACTGCAGTCACTGGAATTTCTTCTAGCGCAAGAGTGAGTGCCTATGTGTGGGCTCAAACTTATGCTTTAGGCTCCCCTCAAATGACACTTTCCTAGTGGTCTTCCCCCAGTTCCACCCCCCACATACACGCCCATCCAGAGTGGACTGTTTGCTTGGTCTCAACAGCCAGTGTGTGCCAGATGGAAGATGCTGCTTACTTAGTAACCTCGTCAGCAGTAAAGATGGGGCTGGCCAGCCAGCCCCTCCCTGAGTAAAGGGAAGAGCGGCCACAGGGCAGTGTTGGGACTGGAGCTGGCTGAGTCAAGCCCAGTTGGGGTAGGAGCAAGCCCACATTATCACCAACCTGGGTCTCTCTGAATCGCTAATGTTATTATACTGGGGCTGTCACAACAACAAACCACAGGCTATGGGGGAAAGATCTAGTCCACGCCTCTCTCCTTGACTTGCACACAGTCGGATTTTCACTATCTCATTGCATCAATATTCCCACTATGCGTGTCTGCCTCCATGCCCCAATCTCTTCCTTTTATTTTATTTATTTATTTAAAGACAGGGTCTTACTATGCGGTTCAGGCTGGCCTTGACTCACTATGTAGCCCAGGCTGACCTTGAACTCATGGCGATTCTCTGGCCTCAGTTTCCCGAGTGCTGGGGTTACAGGTGTGTGTTACCACACCTGGCATCCCTTCCTTTTATAAGGTCACTGCTTATTGAATTAGGGCCCACACACCCTAATGATCTCCTTTCATTATCTCTGTAAAGACTTTACTTCCAAGTATGCTAACATTCTAAGATACTAGAAGTTAGAACTTCACATATGGATTTTTGGGGGATTGGGGGCAGAATTCAACCCATAACACCCTTCCTCCGTGGTTTCTTCCTCCTTACTTTAAACATGGAATCCTAAACATTTCCTATGCCCCATCTCCCTCTAGGGAGTGTCTCATATATTGGCACACTGCTCCCAGTGAACATGTATTCTATGTGGAGGGGGAGAGGAGGTCTGTCGAACAAACATACAGGACATGAATTTCACGGAATAACAAAGGATACCCACTTATTACGTGGAGCGCTGTCTATATGGTACATTTTTTATCCTTATATGAATAATAATTCCATGTGTTTATATGGCTCTTCATAAGTGTTCCAAGCACTTTATATGTAATGATTTATTGAACCCTCACAACATAACCTCATTCTGCAGATAAGAAACCGAGGCCCAGGGAGCTGAAGAACATTTTCCCAGCCTGTTACACCTGATGGAGTTGGGGTTTGAACCTCAGTCGTTGGCTCTAGAGGCAATGCTTTCAATCACTACATAATAGTGATTAGAAAGGGCAGGAATTATTGTTCTCATTGAAAAATGAGAAATCTGAAATCAAGATATGAAGTGCTGTAGTTTATCCAGGGTCACAAGGGTTAGAGGCAAAATAAAGGCAGAATTCCAATTCTTTTGGGGGGGGGTGGTACTGGGATCAAACTCAGGGCCTTTGAACTTGCTAGGCAGGTGCGCTACTACTGAGTTAAATCCCCAACCCCCGGCAGAATCCCAGTTCTGGGAGCCACAAGGACAGAACCTAGGCCCCAAATTCCCTCCCTATAAGGCAAATGCACGACAGTAGGGCCAACTCAGAGTCTCAAACCCTGATTTGTGCTTAACTGTCTCCATACTTTAGGGTAATTATAGGGCGTGAAGGTGGGGAGGCACCCTCTCAAATTAGATTTGACCTCCCAGTCGCTTCCAGTTCCCAGGACCCCCAGCCCCGAGGCGTAAGGGCAAGGCCAGAGTCTGGGACTTTCTTAGCCCGGGTGAGAAGTGGGGAGCAGGGTGGGGAGGAGGCTGGGTGGGGCTGGTGGCCCTGGAACGCGGAGTATCCTATTTCCCGCAACCGGCCAATCCCGGACGCCGGGGGCGTGGCCACACCTGGAGGCGTGGTCAGACGGCGGAGGGCTGCGGCGTCCTGGGGCGCGGCGCTGACGTGAGCTGCGCTCACCTGGGTCGGGCAGGTAAGGGCCGTGCGAGGCCGGGTGCGCGAGACGCGGTCCCCACCTTCGCGGAGCCGGCGCCCCGGGGCCGAGCCGTCGAGAGGAGCGCGGCGGCGATCGTGATTTTAGCTGTGGACTTGGTTTGGAGGGACGTCTGCTTCTGGTAACCAACCGAGGAAAGGTGGGGACTCCACTTTTGGAAAGGACCGGAGGGGAGGGGACACCCCCGCTGCAGGGACTGGTCCACTGCGGAGTCTGTGGGTGGGCCCGTGTTTGGGGACGCCTGGGTGCTTGTCGGCCCCCTTCAGGTGGCTTTGGGGCGACCCCAGTACCCCAGGCCGGCGCCTCCCGAGCGCGCGCTGAGGTCCCTCTGTTCCCCTCCCGCCGATAGGGACTTGGCTGCTCGGCCCGACCCGTCGGATAGGGCAGGGGCGCCCCATCCTCACCGCGCCTTAACCGGCGTGCTGGCCTCTGGCGCGGGTGTTCCAGGGAGAACTCCCAAGCCGCTGCCTTTGGTGTTCGTGGGTGTTTGGGGACACTGGGGATGAGGGCGACCAGGCGCTCGGCCCGAGTTGTTTTTCTTCCCAGCATTTGTTTAGCACGGCCAGGCCTCTTGCCCTGGGCCTGGGAGACAGCTTTGGATTTCCAGGTGTCGGAAGGGTGGCGCCAGGCGGGGCTGCTCGGGCGAGGCCCTCTCTGCCTGAAGGGGCTGGAGTCGGGTCGGGGAGATGGGGAGAGTCTCCTGGAAAGGCGGCCTGGGGTGCCACGGTGTACTGCGAGGCTGCGTGGTGGTAAAGGGGTCCCCGGGTCCCGACCTTGTCTCTCGGTTTGTATCAAGAGGGGAAGAGAGAGGCGAAAGGCGCAGGAACAGGGATGGGGCAGTGTGGGCTTGGGTGTATATGACTCGTGACAGAACCGCCGAGAGACCTGATTCCTTCCTCGCCCCGGCTTCATTCCCGCAGGGAGGAAGAGCGTGGGAGTGTAGCTGGAGGCCCAGGATTTACCCCTCATCGGTGCTGGACCTACTGGAGGGAAGGCTGGGAATTTAGCCATTTCAGCTCCCTCCAGGAAGGAGGAAAAAAATGGGACCGTCCCTAAACTTGCCTGCAAGAGTCAGCAGCTGTGTTTTACTTGGAAGAAAACCACGGACAGTCGCAGCGAGGGCTGTGAAGGTGGTGGTGGTCGTGTGTAGAGGAACCCACTCCCTGGAACCAGGGTGTGAGCGAGGACAGTGCCGTGGGGAGCTCAGTGTCCCTGCTCTGAGGGCTCCGCTCCGGGAGGGGAGTGAACGAGTGGCAACTTTGCCTGTTGCATGGTTAAATAGCTTTTAGCCACACAGGCCTCGAATTTTTCTCTGATGGCAGATGGCCTGATTTCTTGTGGGCTGAGGCTGAGTGGTAAGAGTGTTCAGAAAGAGAGTTCTGGGCTGGGTGTGGTGGTGCGTGGCTGTAATCCCAGCACTCAAGGGAAGCTGAGGCAGGAAGATCTCTGTGAGTTCAAGGCCAGCCTGGAACACATAAGGATACCTTGTTTTAAAAACAACAACAAAAAAGAGGTCTTGTTTAGGTGTGTTCAAGTGTGGAGATCATGCAGTCTCCTTCCCACTGGGTTGGTTGATCCTTTATGGACTCTTGGTCGTTTTGGTTTGTTTTCTTCTGTGTAGAAGATGGGAAGGGCGTGGACTAATGTGGCACGGGGCATGCTGACTCACAAGTGTTGGATCTGGGACCCAGGTAGTGCACTCATTTTTCTGTGCCTCAGTTAACCCAGCTGTAACATGGAGATAATACCATTTCTAGGATCTTGAGGCTGGAATTAGACTCATTAAGTAAGAGTATATCTAAAACTGAAAAATCTATGCAAATATGAAGGCTTTTTTCTGAGACTTAGTTCAGGCTGAAGTTGAACAGAATATGTAGCCCTGGCTGATCTCAAAACAACAATCCTCCTGCCTCAGCCTCCCAAGTGCTGGTCCTACACACAGGCGCCACCGTGCTCAGCAAGGATTGTTATCACACCTCAAAAGAAATGTTATTGTCTCGTGCTTGAAAAGTACTACTTGCATTTTTTAAATATAATTGTAAATTGAAACATTGCCGGGCATGGCTGTGCATGCCCATCGTCCCAGCACTCACGAGGCTGAGGCAGGAAGATCACTGTGAGACCAGCCTGGAGTACCTAGTGAGTTCAAGGCCAGCCCGAACTCATAATAAGGCTTTATCTCATAAAAACAAACAAAAAATTGTAGGGAAATGTGAATCATATAGGAAAGTACAAAAAGTATCCATAATCCTGTCCCCAAGTCACCACAAATACGTTGCAGTGATATGTTTTTCCTTTTTCACATGGTCCTGTCCCCAAGTCACCACAAATACATTGCAGTGATATGTTTTTCCTTTTTCACACGGTGTGTATGTGTGCTCGCACAGGCATACACCACGTTACAAAGTGGAGGTGTTCTACACAGTCTATATTGTAGGCTACTTTCTTTCTTTTTTTGGTGCTGGGGATGGAACTCAGGGCCTTGTGCTTGCTAGGCAAGCGCTCTAACCACTGAGCTAAATCCCCAGCTGTATGCTACTTTCTCCCCTCCCCCTAACTTCATATTATAAACATTTCCTCAAGTCCAATAAAAATTCTTCTGACACTTGTTAATGGCTGCTTGCTATTGCAGCCCGTGGATATGACTTAATGAACCATTACCCTCTCAGTCATTTTGGTTGTTTTTTGATTTTTCCCGCTTTGCCTGTTTTAAGAGTCTTGGTAACCAGATGGCAGGTGGGGAGACCTCGGCTCAGTTTCTGAAGGTGGCAAGGGTTTGCAGGGAGGAGGGCAGGGCGAGGGCTGGGGCTCCTCCTCAGGAGGCCAGGCGAGGTTGCTCTTGTGTGGTGCCATCTTGGGAGAAGGCTGAGAACCCTGGCCTCAGATCTTAATCACTGATCTCCATGGGTGGCCGCTCCTCCTTCTCCATCACTAGGAACTGCCGTGTGTTGTGGCCTGGTTGCCTCAATTTTTTTTCTTGATGTGCTACAGATCAGCTCCAGGTCCCTGCTCACTCAAGAGGTGCGCGTCATGTCTGACAGGCCCAAACACAGGACTTGTCAGTATTGCCTTAGAAATCCTAAAACTCTCTTACTAGATTGATCGGTTTACTGTCCATTTCCCTACTTTTTCTTCCCTTGCCCCTTCCTCCTTCCAGCAGGGCCAGGGCAGGGAGAATATAGAACTTGCCCTTAGGAGAATATGGATTCCCTCGTCATAAGGTGCATATGTACTCCGTGTTTTCATGGCTTCACATGCTACCCCTTAAATCCCTGACCAAGGTGAGGAACCGAGGTCACACTTGCAGGCTCGCCTCTCACTGCGAGTGTGCTCCCCACTTCGAGCTTGCTCCCCCAGGGAGGTTTCAGGTGTGGACCGGTAAGTGGGTCAGAAGGCTCGGGTGAGAGCGGCTCCCTTCTTGCTCTTAAAGTGCCAGTGGCTGCGGTGGGTGTGGGTGCCTCATGTTTGCTGGGAGTTTGGCAGGGGGGAGAGAGAGCTGATATTAGGGGTCACCGAAGACAGAGCTGCTCTGAGGGGGACCCTTCAGCTGACTCAGCTGTTTTGGTTTCAGAGCTGTGATTCAGGACGGGGCCTTTCCTGGCCTTGAGCAGTTCCAATGTGGTTTCCCTCAGGAAGAGATGTCTGTTGAAAAGACTGAGCTTCGGTGCTCAGTGACTAACACAGTGCTTGGCACACGGTAGTCGGAGAACAAATATTTGTCAGATGACTGTTAGTTTTCCAGGCATCCATTTATCTCATCTTAAGTAAAAACAAAGTAAGGACACCAAAAAAATCCAAACACAATATCCCAGGCAAACAGTTCTCTGGTGCTTGCCTTCTCCTTGGGGGGCCCAACAGGGGCAGGCCTTTGTTTTCAGCTGTGAGCGCCTATCCACTGTTATCTGCTATGCTCATGTAGTTTTTTGAGAATCAATTGCAGACTTTACCCCGGCACCTGTAACCAATCGGTTCACTCAGCCAATGTGGGCAGATAAACAGACCCAGGCAGGGAGGCTGGCCTAGCCATGAGGGCTTGTCTTAATGAGTGTAGTAGTAACTGTGGGACTGGATTATTACAGGACTTCTGTGCGTTACCAGACTGCGTAGCTGGAAAGCATTCCCAGAGTCGTGGTGTCTACTATCCTCCAACTTCTAGACTCTGGGTTGTCCTGTGGATAACCAGCTGAGACCCTTTTTCTTGGTGCAGAATCTTCCAGAGCCAGCAGGAAGGAAAGCAGATTCAGCCCAGCCGCTCGGCTCCCTGAGGACAGACTGCCTGCTCTCCCAAGTAAGTGCGGACTTTGGAATCAGGACCTGTGGCTCACCTACTTCCCTCACCATGATGGCGTCGCTTCTTAGTGAAACGTTCCCACTTTCAGTTTTCCTGTTTGAAATGACAGCACACTTCAGCTTCTTGCCACATACGTGCTGTTTCCATACCTTCTGCCTTCCCTCTCCGAGGTGAGGCTGAAAGGACACTCACCTTCTCTTGCAAAGCCCTCCCTGCTTCAGGAAGGACTGTTCCAGTGGGGATGACATCACCTTTTTATTATCCTGCTTCGGGACTGAAATAGAAGAAATGCGATCTACTTGCATGATAAGTCTGATTTGGCTAGAGCATGAAGTATAAATGGCTTTGGAATAAGAATCAAAAGAACCTTTTAACCTTTTTTCTTTTCTTTCCCACTTGGCACAGTTTATTCCCATATTTAGTTTCTTTGCTGTAATCTAGTGAAACTGTAGCTCTGGTGTACAGGAACGGTGGCTGGGAAAAGTTCCCAGCGGCTGGCCTAATTCTCCTGCTCTGCCCCCAGATCATGGCCCTCCACCCCCGCAGAGTCCGGCTGAAGCCCTGGCTGGTGGCGCAGGTGGACAGCGGTCTCTACCCGGGGCTCATCTGGCTACATCGAGACTCCAAACGCTTCCAGATTCCCTGGAAACACGCCACCCGACACAGCCCACAGCAGGAGGAGGAAAACACCATTTTTAAGGTGAGGGACTTGTACCATCTGAGTTAAATTTTTTCCCAGTTTTCTCAGGCCTTTCTGAGTTTGTTTGATATGTCTTTTTTGGCATAAGGAATACAGTAAATCCAAAACTGTGATGAAACAGAATGTTTACGTTGGGGACGCCCCGACTTGGCAGGCATGCTAGGGGTAATTCCTCTTCCTGGCACCTATCTGTAATGGTCGGAACAGCCCTTTATTCTTTCCCAGTGGTTGAGGACGCTCAGTTCGTGTCGCAGAGGATCTGAAGTGGGGTCAGCTAAACTGAAAGTGGTTGTAGAGATGTGGTTGTTCCCAAAGTACGAAGGGTTGGTTCCTCTTCACTCACTCCTTCAGGGCTCTCCCTTGCAGAGGGCTTCCAGTCCTGGGGGTGGCTCTCCGGGCCAGGGCAGAGCAGAGGGGTGTTAGCAGGCTCCCCACATAGCCTGGAGCAGGGGTGGGGAAGGCCCATATTGAGTTCTTCTTGTGGTGTTAAAATATTTTCCCCTATTCATAAACTCTGCTTAAAAATTAAAGGTGATTGAAGTACAAATTTTTAATACTTAAGTATGTTTTCTATCTTTTCTGTTTTTTTTCTTTTCTCAGTACTGGAGATTGAACCCAAGCTCTTGGCACCATGCTCATCCATAGTCCTTTTTAAAAATTATTTTTATTTATTTTCCATTTTGTGTGTTTCTTCTTTTAGTAGTATTAATTTTTTTTTTATTTTGCGAGAGGGTCTCACTCACTAAGCTACTGATTTGCCCAGGATGGACTTGCATGTGTGATCCTCCTGCCTCAGCCTCCCAGAGTGCTGGGATGACAGGTGTGCACCATGCCAACTCTTTTTTTTCCATTTCCTTTCCTTTCCTTTCCTTTCTTTTTCTTTTCTTCCTTCCTTCCTTTTTGTGGTACTGAGATTGAATTCAAGGCCTTAGACATGCAAAGCAAGCACTCTACCACTAAGCTTCATCCCCAGCCCAAATTACATTTTCCTAAATAAAAAATAGCTCTGATATGATAGTCATTTTATTTAGCCAAAAACAAGATTTAATCACATAGCATCTTACAAAATTTAAGTGAATCAAAGCTTGAGTTCAGACAGAAATAGGTGGGTGGTTGTTGTGGGAAGAGGTTCCACGTGGTCATAATTCTAGGAGGTGCCCTCATGACAGACCAACTTCTCCCTGAGAGTCTCCTTCATTTCAGGAATAGCTTTATTTCTTGTACCCCCCAAAACACAGAAGTAGCCAGGCTTGGTGGCTCAAGCCTGTAATCCCGGCACTTGGAAGGCTGAGGCAGGAGGATCACTGTAAGTTCGAGGCCAGCCTGAACTGCGTAGTGAGACCCTGTCTCAAAAAAAAAAAAAAAGGGACACAAAGAAATGATCTTGTCCTTTTCTCCCCTGACCATAAGCTGGAAGGTGGAAGTGTGATCCAGTCATGATGTGGGCCTCTCACGATCGATACCCCAGGTGCCCGCTGCACTAGGGCCAGGGGCAGCCTCCCAGCAGTGTCCATGTCTGACTGGGTCATGTCCCGTGTAGAGAGCAGAGACGGAGAAAACCGACCTGTAGGTACTTAGAAAACAGGCAAACTGGGCACTCTTAATTTAGATATAAATAACATACACATTAAGGAAAATCTGTAAGCCAGTGTTTGGAGTTGGTGTCGAGAAGGTGGTGGGCCTGCCCTGGCCTAGCTGACCTTCCTGGTGGGCTTGGGCTGGATCTGGGTTTGCTGTTGAAAGGTCTGGTTGGCTATATGCAAGAGGCAGGTTTCCTGAAAGCCCCACTCGTATGGGTGACCTGGACGCTTGGGGCTTGAAGAGAGCTCCAGGGTGGCTGCCTCTATTTTTTACTACCGTATCTATTTGTAGAATGCTAAGGGAGGGTCTGAGAGATCAGGAGAAGAGTAAGGATGTTTTCAACCATCCAAGAGCCTTTAGTGCTGGGCGAAGATAGCTTTTGGCAAGATGTGCAGATGAGGGGTTGGGGATTTAGCTCAGTGGTAGAGCACTTGCCTAGCAAGCGCTAGGCCCTGAGTTCAATCCTCAGCACTGCTTCTTCCCCAAAAGAAAAGAAGATGTGCTGGTGAGGAACAAGCAAGGAATGGGTGCTTATGTCCTAGATCTCATTTAATTCTCACCGTGATCCTGATGTAGGTAGAAAACTCTCAGAGGGGCTAAGTAACTTGTCAAAAATGACACAGCCAGTAGATGGTGGGTCTAGGATTTCAACTCATGTCCTTTTGGTCCCCTACCTTGCCTCTCACCGTCATACTGCCCCTTCTGACTCTGACCAGGAATTGGATTATGTGGCCTCGAATCCTACCACCATTGACTACATGGTGCCTTTGCTGAACAAGGCATGTAACCTCATCAGCCTCCAGTTCCCCATTTAGTAAACTGGGGCGGAAACCAGTCTTGCTCGCCTCCCAGAATTATGGTGAGAATCAAGTGGAATCCAGTATGAGAAGGGACTTGTAAAGCACCATAAAAATGCGGAGATAATTCCATTTCAGGAAGAGAAATAAGGATCTACACAGCAAGTAGAGTCTCTGAAACAAGACCCAGGATGGGTTTGAGCAAGCAAGTTTCCTGAGTCACAGTGGTTTGCTGTATGGTGCCTCAAGCCTGAAGTTCCATCTGTGAAGGGCCTGGGTCCTCAGCACCATCTGAGCGGGCAGGGGCTGCTGGGTGGTGAGGCAGAAACTGTGATTTGGAGTTAATTTGGCTGCTCTCCACAGAAGCAGGATTCTGGGAACCACAGAAATTCTAAAACCTCTGCCAAAATGTGCACAGCCCGAGTCGGCTGGGTGGGGCCCAAGTGAGCATGAACAGAGGATCAGACAGAATGGAAAATGTGGGGAGGAGGCGGCCAGGTGCCTCCCAGACACTGGGGGCCCGTGGAGTTGGCCCCCCCTGGGGTGGGTCAGATGGGATGGCAGAAGTTAGGCTCCTTTGTGTCTCCTGAGCCACCTAGGGCAGCACGGGCTTTGTCAAAGTTCTTCATGCCATGCCACAGAACGCGTGGAGTACCCAAAGCTGAGAAGATGGTAACAGGAAGTGGGTTTGATTTGGAGGAGGCAGAGGATTAGATCGCTCTGGGAAGAAGCTTCCTCATGACTGTGAGGCTCTACAGAGGGGAGAGATCTCAGGATAGGTCAGAAGGATTGAATTTCAGCTTGAGGAAGAAGTCTGGACAGAACCAGAGACAGGGAGTTGGGTTTGGACTAGTGACATACTCTGTCAATTTAAAAAAAAGTTAGCGTGTGCTTCCTATTATGTGTTCTCTCTAATCATATCTCCTTTTTCCAGATTTAATGTGTCACGCTAATGCTTAGTGATCAGAAAGTATATTAGCAACCAGTGGGGATTGGTATCCTGTGAGTAGAAACATACAAGACGTGTTCAAAAGATATGAAAAATGTTTACATTTAAAATTTTTACAGTAAAAGGTGTATTGCCATTAATCCTCCTCTAAATACATCCCCTTGCTTTGACCGTACTTATCTTGTCATTCTTGCCATTTTCTGAAGCAGTTCTGGAAGTCTCTTTCCTGAGTGTCTTTACAAGACGTGATCAAAAATACAGTGAATACTGCTACTGAGTGCCATCCAATGGAAAGGCAGGCTTGTAAAAACATGAAGGTGTGCCCTCATCCACCTTGTTCTTTGGATCTGGTACTAAGCACCTTCTGGACTTTTCCCCAAAGTCAAAATGACCATGAAAGGTAAATGTTTTGAATTGATTCAGGACATTGAGTTAGCCACAACCATGCTGTTAGAGACACTCACAAAAGAGGACTTCCAGAATGGCTTCAGAAAATGACAAGAATGATGGGGCATAAGTGCGTTCAAACTGGGTGAGCCTTTTTTGAGGGGGATTAATGGCAATGCGTCTTTTACTGTGATAATTGGTAAAACTAAATTCACTGTATTTTTTGATCACACCATGTTAATTGTAAATACCTGTTAGACCTGGATTTAGGCCTGGGTTTTCTACTCCCTGCTCTGTCTGTAGGGAACATGGCTTATAGAATTTGCTTTCTCCTCACTGGGGAGACTGCTCTTTTGTGTGGAGAGAATGTGGTGATTTCCCGTATTTGGATACCAGAGAGGAGTCCAAATGGTTTTAGACTGTGTGGCTGATAGCATGAAGTTTCCAATGAAGTAGGAGTTTAAGGACTAGGGAAAGGAGGGGAGCATTGTCTAATAGGACTTGAGGCCCTCAGCCAGGGGGGCAAGGTGGATGCCTGTAGTGTGCTTCCCATCTGTCTTTTTTTAATTTTTATTTTTTGAGACAAGGTCTTGCTATGTAGTACAAGCTGGCCTTGAATTCATTTTGTAGCCCCAGGCAGGGCTCGAACTCGCAGCAATCCTCCGGCCTCAGCCTCCCGAGTGCTAGGATTACAGGCCTGAGCCCCAGCGCTCAGCTCCTGTCTTCCTAAAGAAAGGCACTTGCTTTCTACAATTCTGCATGAGTCATACTGAAGATCGGCAGCGAAGTGGGCAAAGTGGGCCAAACTCTCTATATCATGTGCGATCCCCCTTTCTAGTATTTGTTGTTGTATAAGCAACTCATGTGAAAAAGGAGAAAAGGATTGCCTGCAATCTTGCTGTGCAAGAGCATGTTGGTGCATATTTGCTCTAGACTTTACTTTCAACCCTTTATTGTAGCGTCGCTGTCCTGACAGGTTCTGGCAGGAAGGCTGGAGATAAGGCTCCTCCTCCTGGAGGATCGTGCTTGCGCGTAGCTGGATCTCCCTTTGGCCTGCCTTGTCTGGGCCTAAGGGCAGCCTTGCCTGCTGCAGTCTCCGGGCGGGGGCTTGAGACCAGGGCACTCACTCAGGGGCACTTACGCAGTGTGTGCCTGTATGAAAGCACGTGTTTCCTGCTGGTCCTGGGCGGTAGCAGGCACTCACTGTTTCCTCTTGCTCAGGCCTGGGCTGTGGAGACGGGAAAGTACCAGGAAGGGGTGGACGACCCTGATCCAGCTAAATGGAAGGCTCAGCTCCGCTGCGCTCTCAACAAGAGCAGGGAATTCAACCTGATGTATGACGGCACCAAGGAGGTGCCCATGAACCCGGTGAAGATTTACCAAGTGTGTGACATCCCCCAGCCCCAGGGCTCAATCGCTAACCCAGGTAAGGCCCCAGCTGTGGGGGAAGGTGGGCCACATGCCAGACCCGGCTGCACACTTAAAGAGGTAGTAACATTGAAAACTGTTTTTCAAAGTTCAAGATGGTAAAATGAGAAAGCCTTTGCCAAGGACCCAGAGAATACATGACGTAAACTCTGCACAATCTTGTTCTTTCAGGGGAATGGTTTTTACCTGGATCACATAAAATTTGAGAAAGTAGAGGAAGTCTAAGAGTTCTGCTGTAAAAATAACCTCTCTTGGGACTTGAGAGGCCCGTTGTGAAGGAGGATGAATTCAAAGCCTAAATTGGCTTCTATCGCTTCACTTGTGGGATTTGAACCAAGTCATTGGGCCTCTTGAGACTCAGTTTCTTTAATTTTAAAACATGGGATCTCATCTTTCCTGCCTATTTCAAAGGCTGTTGTTAGAATTGATGAACATGATCTGTAAAAGCTGTGAAGTTCTTTAGAAATGTTGAATGAAGGGTCATTTAATTTGCTCAGGCTGCTTTTGCTGAGATTTCTCAGAAAAGGGAGTAGGATTTGCAGTTTCCTGGTAAAGGAAGAGAAGAGCGCTGTGTCAGGACTCTGCAGGGAGAGTTGGAACTAGGAGTTAACATGCCCTTGATGTCCACTTTTTTCGCTAGAGCTTTGAGGGTACACATGGACCCGCAAGCCTCGGTGCTGGCTTGGTGGTGGGTCAGCTATGGCCATGGCAGGGTGCTTTAGCTGCTTACCTGCGGACTTGTGTCTCGAGCAGGATCCACTGGGTCTGCTCCCTGGGATGAGAAGGAGAATGACGTGGATGAAGAAGATGAGGAAGATGAGCTCGATCAGTCACAGCACCATGTTCCCATCCAAGACACCTTCCCCTTCCTGAATATCAATGGTGAGTGGGTGGGTGGGTGGTACAGAGAAATGAGGGGCTACAAGGTGCCTCGCCCTCAGAACTGCTGCCCTCGTGGCCGCCCGCCCCAGGAGCATGGTTGAGCCCTGTGGCCAGGCTGCGGTCTGTCGGAAGCAGGCTCATAGGGAGGGCTGTCTGCCCAGTCGGTTACTACAGTGCAGCAGAATGGATTTCAGGGTTCTAGAGAATGTGTCACTTCTCAAAAAATGAATATAAATTTATTCCCACTCCCACATACAAATATATTGGTGAGGGGTTGGGGTTTAGCTCAGTGGTAGAGCACTTGCCTAGCAAGCACAAGGCCCAGTGCACCCCCTCCCAAAAAAACCCAACAAATTTATCAGTGGTTATTAAGTTTTGCCAGTTTCTTTCAGTGCAGATGTTGTTTTATGAATCATAGGCTAACTTTTCCAGTATTTCCCTTGGTATAAATTCTGTGTCACTTCTTTAATAGGGACCACCCTACTCAGGCTGTCTTATGAGAAACTTGTGATTTCTATAGCTATTAATGCTAGTCTCTGATAGCGTTTATCTTCGAGAAGCTGCTTTTTTTTTTTTTCCCCTCTCTTTTTGGTTTTGAAATAGGGTCTTGCTCTGTAGTTTGGCCTTGGTCACTATGTAGCCCAGGCTGGCCTTAAATAGCAATCCTCCTGCCTCTGCCTCCCAAGTGCTGGGATTTATAGACATGCGCCACCAGGCCCAGCAAGAAGCTTCTTTTATAGACCTCTGGATCCAGCTTCCCAGGAAGAATGAACTGAGAGGTTAGGAAGCTACGTGTGACAGCAGGTACCACGTCTCCTGCTGCATACTCTGATTAATATTCAAATACAAGTTGAATTGCTCTTTTTTTTGTTGTTGTTGTTGTTTTTGAGACGGGGCCTGCCCTTGAACTTGCTATGTAGCTGAGGCTGGCCTTGAACTCATGGTAATCCTGTCTCAGCCTCCCAAGTACTGGGATTACAGTTGTGGGCCCCCATGTCCGGCTTGAATTGCTCTTCTGTATCGTCTTCTCATCGCTTGTCACTGAGATTCTATTCAAATGACCTGCATCTGGGGCAGCAGCCTTTCTCCATCTTTTTAGTACCGCCTGGGGGCTTTGGGTTTGGTGAGATAACTTGTGCCACCTAGAAAGCTCCATATATGAAGATGCTTTCTTTAGGATTTGGGGGGACACTGTGGTAGAAGAGGGCCCTACACTTAAGAATCAGGAAATTGCCTGTATTATCTGTCCACTGACCCTCTTTATCTTGCTGTATGCCACTTGGTGACATTTTAAGAGTTGGGCATCTGGAAATATGAGATCCTTTCCCAAATTCTTGGGTGACTTGTTCTGCTATCCTCTCCCTCGAAAGGACGCAATTTATTTCCAAGGTATCCTAGTTTCCTATTTCTGTTCATATTTTATTAAAGTTAATGTGTATCCTGTTGTTGTGGGCTGCCTTGGATCCTTATGGAAAGTTGTGAAATATGTATTAAAAACAAAAGTATAAAATAGATACATAGATTTAACTGGACTCAAACCCAAAGGTTCAAAGAAACATTAGCCTCTGTGATTTCGGAGCTGTTGGGGCAGAAGAAAAAGAATTATTGAAGAACAGACGCGTAAGAGGTGAGGCATTTGCAAGCACAAGGCCCTAAGTTTGATCCCCAGAAACCACCCCTCTCCCAAAAAAAGAAGTGAGGCAGGAGGAGAAATCTGTGGACTCTGGAGCAAGTGAACTTTGACAGTACAGGGAAATAGGATTAGGATTTTCATCCTTTTTTTGTTTTTTTGAGGCAGGATCTTGCTATGTAATTCAGGCTGGCCTTGAACTCACTGTGTAGTCTAAGCTGGCCTCAAACTCATGGCAATCCTCCTGCCTCAGCCTCCCAAGTGCTAGGATTACAGGCATGCACTACCTCGCCCAGCCTTTTCACTGTTTTTTATTTTTTTTTTTGGTGGTGCCGGGGATTGAACTCAGGCCCTTGTGCTTGCAAGGCAAGCACTCTAATCACTGAGCTAAATCCCCAGCCCCCTTCACTGTTTTTTAAATCACTTTAGTTGAATACTTTTGAATGAATAATACTTTGACATGGTTTAAAATTCATAATGGTACAAGAAAATAATCAGTTGAAAAGTTTTCCTGTCACCCTATCTTGGAAGCTTCCAGTTCTTTCCCTGGAGGAGATAGATCTTTCTAGGATCTTGGGTAACTTTCTAGACATTTTATGTAAATATATTTTTGATGGATTCTGAATTCTTATAATTCTATTACTTTTAATGAATATTTAAAATTACTACATTGTTTTGGTTTTTTGAGACAGGATCTTGCTATATAGTTTAGACTGGCCTTGATCTCACTGCGTAGCCCAGGCTGTCCTCAAACTTGCAACAATCTTCCTGTCTCAGCCTCCCAAATACTGGAATTTCAGGCATGTGCCACCATACCCAGTTTACACTGTTTTTATAATTGTAAGAAAGGCTATGGAACACAGAAAAAATTTCCATTTGCACTACTGGAATGTACATTTTTATGTTTGGTCTATTCCCTACGCCCCCTACAACCAGCATTACCAAGCTCAATATAGTCAGCACATACTAGTTTCTCATTGAGTACATCATTAATTTTTAGGAAGGTGAATTTCAAGAATTATTATCAGAAAAATAATAGAAAAAAATGACAGGGCTGGGGATTTACCTCAGTGGTTAGAGTGCTTGCCTTGCAAGCGCAAGGCCCTGAGTTCGATTCCCGGTACCAAAAAAAAAAAAAAAGAAGTTGTCTAGTCTAGTCTCATCATAAACCGAAAGGACAGTCAAGGTCCAGAGTGTCACTCGCCCTTCATTCATTCATTTATGCAGGGAAGTGTTGCTTTTGTTTTTTATATAAATTTTAATTTTTATTAGTCCCCTTCCCTTTTGCAGGAGATGTCACCTTGTTTCCTATTGTCTTTTTTGTGTGTGTGTGTGTGCTGGGGATCAAACTCGGGGCCTTGTGCTTGCTAGGCAAGCACTCTAACCACTGAGCTAAATCCCCAGTCCCTACTGTCTATCTTTTATTTTGCTCTTAAATTATGTATACTTTGGGTTTTTCATATAAGATAAACTCTGAGATTTTTAAGCTTGTGCGTCTGAGTTATTTCACTTAACATTATGGTCTCAAGGTGCATCCATTTTCCTACAAGTCACTCAAATAACATATTTGTTTTAATAGAATTTCTGTACATTAATACTTGAAGCAAATCAGTTAATTCAATTAGCTCACTTCATAGAAGGCAGCCAGCTTCTATTTAATTGCTGGAGCCAATTTCTGCAGTGAAGTGTCTCTCCCTTCTGCCCTTTCTAACGTGCCTCCTAGAGAAAACTCACTGTCGCCATGTTAATCTTTAGCAAACAAGGTGCTAGAGCTGTGAGTTTATGGGAGAAATAATACGATTAGGAAGTGGGAGCCGGGGAGCCCCTGGGAATTATGGGAATCATAGGTGGCCTGGGAAACCACGTTAGGTATTATTTCAGTGTTTGATGCTCATCTGTCAGCCTCTCCAGGTCCCACAGCTTCAGGCCAGGTGATGTGCCCGGGTAGCGCCCCTGCGCGTTCATGCTGATGTGCCCGGGTAGCGCCCCTGCGCGCTCATCCTGATGTGCCTGGGTAGCGCCCCTGCGCGTTCATGCTGATGTGCACGGGTAATGCCCCTGTGCGCTCATCCGCACGCTTGTGTTCTAGGTTCTCCTTTGGCACCAGCCAGTGTGGGCAACTGCAGCGTGGGCAACTGCAGCCCTGAAGCAGTGTGGCCCAAAACAGAACCTCTGGAGATGGAGGTACCCCAGGCACCCATTCAGCCCTTCTATAGCTCTCCAGAGCTGTGGATCAGCTCTCTCCCAAGTAAGTGAGCCTTCATCTTCCTTGCCGGGTCCCACTTCCTATTCCAGTCCCTTTCCTGCATGCCTTCGGCCCCACTTACTGCTGTGTATAGAACAGCAGCTGCCTGCCCTGAGGTGCTCTCCGTGTCTGCTTCCAGACTGCTGGATGAGTCGCCCGGAAGTAAAAAACAAATCACCCATATGAGTTTGCCCACAGGGATGCTCTGACTGGTTGGCACTCCGTGTTGCTCAACTCTTAGATGGGCAGGAGGCCTGGGTCTGTTAGTCTGGCTAGAGGACTTAGTGACAAGGCCAGTTGTGGGATAAGAAGGTCAGAGGCCACAGATCTGGCTAAGGAGGCTCTTGATTTTGAAGGGCATTAGGGGCTCTTCTTGAACTTGGTACACATTTATCAATGTCATTGCTCCAACCTCCTTTTCATGCTGTATGTTATATTGACAGAACAGATTTGTGTACTCACGTTTGTGACTTTCAGAAAGATGGCTTTGTTTTTGTTCTTATTCCTCTGGTTTCTTGAAAAAACAACCAAAAATGAGACACAGGCTCATGTTTTGCTACTTCTGATGCTGACTGATGCAGAGACTCAGTATGGCAGGGACATCAGACCCCAGCACTGCTTGGTGGAGGGGTAGAACAGCGATGGTACAGATGCACCTTACCTTCTGCTTCCAGGAAGACGTGTGTGAATATTCCAGGGATATGCTGACGTCTACTTTTATTGCAGGAAGCATAGCTATGGCAGTGGCCTTCCTCAATGCCCGTTGAAAGGTGGCTTGGTCTCGATGGACGTGCATGAATCTTAGGGATGGACAGGATTCTCACTGTCGTCTCTCACCTTGCAGTGACTGACCTGGACATCAAGTTTCAGTACCGCGGGAAGGAGTACGGGCAGACCATGACTGTGAGCAACCCCCAGGGCTGCCGGCTCTTCTATGGGGACCTGGGTCCCATGCCTGACCAGGAGGAGCTCTTTGGGCCCGTCAGCCTGGAGCAGGTCAAATTCCCAGGGCCAGAGCACATCACCAATGAAAAGCAGAAGCTGTTTACCAGCAAGCTACTGGACGTCATGGACAGAGGACTAATCCTGGAGGTCAGCGGTCACGCCATCTATGCCATCAGGCTGTGCCAGTGTAAGGTGTACTGGTCCGGGCCGTGTGCCCCATCACTTGTTGCCCCCAACCTGATCGAGAGACAAAAGAAAGTCAAGCTCTTTTGTCTGGAAACATTCCTGAGCGGTGAGTCTTTTTTTTATAAGATCGATGATGGAATCGCTTCCTGGAAATTTATCTTCCTCTGCCCTTGTCTTGCTCCTCCTTCCTTTCCTGGCTCAGCAAAGAATTTAACCAAAAGATTTCTTCCGGAGGATGTCATGGGAGAGGAGAACCTTGGTTCTAAAAATGAAAGTGACTTAGGCACTGAAGAAGGGAGAAGGTATTTTGAGGTTGGTTGTTGCTCCTTCAGTGGTAGAAGAGGGTGACAGTCTTATAATTACCCCCAAACATTACCAGCTTATCTTTACCCTTGGAAGGAGATACTGTTCATTATGATAAACAGAGTATGTTCAGCAAAGCATGTAGTTTCTCTTCCGGAAGATATTCGAATGGTGAATTCAAGCAGTCTTAGGGAGAGAATTGAGATTCGGATTTCACAGTACAGTTTGAACTCCAAGTTTAGAATGATCTTATTTTCCAGAATGATGGAAACGTTCCATATTAATGCTCTTCGGTATGGTAGCTGCTAGCCACATGTGGCTATTGAACATGTAAATGTGACTGATGTCACCAAATGATTATTTAATTTTAACTTATTTAAAATTAAGAACCAAATGTACTTAAGATGGTATTTATGGAGTAGATATGAAATGATCCAGGGTATCAAACTGACCCTTCCACTTTCTGCAGACCTCATTGCCCACCAGAAAGGACAGATAGAGAAGCAGCCACCATTTGAGATCTACTTGTGCTTCGGGGAAGAATGGCCAGATGGGAAGCCCCCCGAGAGGAAGCTCATCTTGGTTCAGGTGGGGAATAAGGACGTGTTGACGACTCTTCTTTTTCGTAGTGCTTTAGCCCCAGTTCCGGTTGTGCCCTGATTGAGCATCTGTCAGCCTCTGTGTATTTTAATCCTATCAGATGAAGTAGCAGACTCAAGCTTTGTAGGACCAAGCTAGAAAGTGTGAGGGCCTTGGACTGGGTAGGTGATTTGGTGGTGACTGCCATTCTCTTACTGACTTTAGAGTCTTGGTAAAACTTGACAAGATACAGGGGCTGGAGACTTAGCTTAGTGGTAGAGCACTTGCCTAGTAAGCACAAGGCCCTGATTTTGACCTCTGATCCTCCCACCCCCGCTAAAAAAAGAACAAAAAACAGAAACACTTGACAAGATATGACTCTTTTCGACTTTTCTTAGGAAATTCATTTGAGATTTTTTTGTTTTGTTTTGTTTTGTTTTTGAAACTGGGTCTTGCTCTGTAGTTGGGGCAGCCTTGAACTCATGTAGCCCGGGCTGGCCTTGAACTGGTAGTGATCCTCCTGCCTCAGCCTCCTATTGACTGGAATTACAGGTGTGCAGCACCATGCCCAGCCATTTCCGTTATTTTTAAGAATGTAATCTTAATCTAGGAATGGCAGCAAGGGTTTGTATCTCATAGTTGTTCAATGAGGCAGGCAAAAATGATGCTTGGTTGCAAGTCTTACCAAGTAAGCAGTCATTTATTTAGGCACATGGTATGAGTCTATATCTAGATTCTTTGCATTTGGTTGAACCAGCTTCTAGAGTGAACGTTGGCAGGACGGTCTAGAGAGAGAAAGATGTATCTAGATATGAGAGGAGGCTTCCCCAGCGGTGCGTTGGTTCTTTCCATCTTGGGTCTGTCTCTCCTGCTATTTAAAAACATTGTTTTGTCAAAGATCCTCATGTGCTCTGTGTCCTGAACAGGTTATTCCCGTGGTGGCTCGGATGATCTACGAGATGTTTTCTGGTGATTTCACACGCTCCTTTGACAGTGGCAGCGTCCGCCTGCAGATCTCGACTCCAGACATCAAAGATAACATTGTCACTCAGCTGAAGCAGCTGTATCGCATCCTGCAGACTCAGGAAGGCTGGCAGCCCACCCCCAGCATGCAGCTGCCAGCAGCCCTGCCTACCCAGTGACCAAATGCCTGCCTCCCTCCTCCTCTCCCTAGCCCCGTATTGTACATATGAATGTTTTTTTCAGATTTAACCAGCTTTTAAATCTCCTTCCTCTAACAATGTTAGAAGTCTCTAACTTGAAAGGTGCCTAGCTTTTAAAGTTGATTTAATTTATGAAAAATCGCTGTAATTTCCTTTTTTTTTTTTTTTTTTTTTTGTGAGACAGGGTCTAGCTATGCAGTTCAGGCTGGCCTTGAACTCACTATGTAGCCCAGGCTGGCCTTGAACTCACTATGTAGCCCAGGCTAGCCTTGAACTATGTAGCCCAGGTTAGCCCAGGCTAACCCTAACTCTCGGTGATCCTCTTGCCTCAACCTCTCAAATGCTGCCTCCACACCCTGCATCCTTTTCTTTTTTAAACCTTCTGATGGTGGTAGGATGTAGTAAAAAGAGATTAGGTTTGGGAATTTGGACATCAGGGTCCTAGCTGCAGCTTTTCTTCCACTGTGACCTTGAACAAGTCATTTAACTTCTAGGCTTCAACCTTATTACTTGTAAATAAATAAAGATTGGAACAGTACCCCAAATTGCACTCAGTTTTACAATCCTGATTTGAATACTTCATTCTGTTTTGTTCCCAAACTGCCTGGAACAGAACCCTTCTGCATTGTTCTTTTTTTCTTTTTTTGGTGCTGGGATTGAACTCAGGGCCTTGTACTTGTTAGGCAAGTACTCTAACCACTGAGCTAAATCCTCAACTCCTTTTTGAATTGTTCTTGTTCCGATTTTTTTCTGTCTTTTATTAATGTTCCCTCAAGCCAGGATTGGATTTGTCCAGGATTGAGCTTTGTTTGACCTGTTCTACTAGTATAGTAAGCTGGCTCCCTCACAGGGGAAGTAAGAGGGACCGGAGCTGACTGGTTGCCTAGGAACCAAGCTCGATATCTAAATAGAAATGGGTGCCAAAGTCTGAAAGTCACCCAACCTGTGGAGCAAAAAGCTCATAAATTGAGCTTCTCAAAGGGAGACTAGTGACACAGGAAGCCCAGGGATTCTGTGGAAGAGTGGACTATGGAGGCTGCGTGTCCTCATGAAATACCACCTTGGACGTGTGTGGTAGGTGAGCATATCAGCCAGTGGTGGACTTCAGAGTTTTCTTCTCTGAGGAAGACGTGGAAGTAAGCCAGGCATTCAGAATACACTCCTCTGACTACCAACGGGACAATTCTTGCTTGGAGACTTTTGAGTCTTCCTGTCATCTGGATTTTTACAGTTGGGAAAAATGCGGGCTCGGGTGTGTTATGGTGAGGGCAGAGCAGGGCTGCGCAGTGGTCTTCTGGAAAAGGCCTGCTAGTGTAAACCTGTTCATTTCCTTCACTGGGGAGGGTCTGGGTGTGAACTGCAAAGGGGAGGTGTGGACACAGCAGGTGCCTGTGTCACAAACTGGTGTGATTTAGTAACTTTCTCAGCTCCTAATTTCTCTCTCCCTAATGAAATTGTACATAATTTAAACCCCAGGACCCAAATTGAAAACAAGATGTGAATCTGTGGCTGTAGGACCCAACCCTTCTGAATACCAATGTCTATGTGAGGCCCTCATGATGAAGTCCGTATGTGGTCTACTACTCTTTAACCAACCTTCTACTTTTCAAATAACTGGAGGGCTAGCTTTATTTAAAAATAAAAGCTCAACTAATCAAATGTGACAATGGAACTTATTTATTTAAAATGTGTAAGCCTGGGTTTTAGGGGCTCTTAAACCGAAGCAATCTGCTAGAAGATAAAATAGGTACAGTAAAATTTTTGAAGACATAGACATAGGCAAGGACTTTCTCTGAACAGAACCCTAGTTCTGAGGGTTCTAAGAAATAATATCAAAAACAGATGGGATTGTATTAAAAAGCTTTTATACAGCAAAGGAAAACAACAGAGTGAAGAGACAACCTACAGAATGGGGAAAATTTTTGCCAGGTACTCCTCAGACAGAGGGCTAATGTCTAGAATATATGAAGAACTCAAAAGCTGGGAGTAGCCAGGCATAGTGACACATGCCTGTAATCCCAGCACTCAGGAGGCTGAGGCAGGAAGATTGCTGTGAGTTTGAAACCAGTGTGGAATACATAGTTCAAGGCCAGCCTGAACTACATAGCAAGATGGTGTCTCCCAGAAAAAGGAAAAAAAAAAAAAAAGCACAGTAGCACATGCCTATACTTCCATCATTTGGGAGCTGAAGCAGGGGGATCACTGCAAGCTTGAGGCCCCCCAAAATAAAAGACCCATTCAAAAAATGGGCAACTGTAATGAATGAACACTTCTCAGGAGTACAAATGGCCAATAATAAAAGTTCAACATCACTGGCCATTCAAGAAATGCAAATTAAAACAGCACTGAGATTCCATCTTACTCCAGAAATAATGGTTATAATCAAGAAATCAAACAAAACATGCTGGTGAGGCAGTAGGGTAAAAGGAACCCTTCTATTTTGTTAGAGAAGGGCTGGAGATTTAGCTCAGTGCTTAGAGTGCTGGCCTTGCAAGCACAAGGCCCTGAGTTTGATCCCCAGTGCCAAAAAAAAAAAAAAAGAAAAAAAAAAGGTGCTTCTATTTTGTTGAAGGAATATAAATGAGTACAACCACTGTGGAAATCAGTATGGAGTTTTCTCAAAAACTGAAACTAGAAATTGCATTTGACCCAGCTATTCCCCTTCTAGGTATCTTCCTGAAAGAGTTAAAGACACCGTATTACAATGATCCATGCACACCATTTTTTTTTTTTAATTTGAAAAGTGCAAGGTAAATGGGTAAAGAAGAAACCAGCTCTGCAGAGCCAATTTGAGTCAAATAGAAAAAGAGGGTAAAAGCAAAAATGAAAAGTACACACCGCATCTAACAAACGGTGCAAGCTACTGTGCAGATTCGCCCACGATAGCCACACTCATGTTTACAGCAGCACAATTTATAATAGCTAGGTCTTGAAAGCAACCTGTGTATCAACAAATGAATGGATAAGGAAAATATATTTGAGTCATTTGTAGGAAAATGGATGAACCTTGAGACCATAAGCTTAAATAGTGCATGGTTTATATGAGAAACCCAAAGTATAAATATAGAGCAAAATAAAGAATAATAGGAAACAGAGTGACAGATCTTTTGCAAAAGGGAAGGGGACCAAGAGTTGGAGGGAGAGGAGGGGAAGAGCACATAAAAAGATGGGTTATGTACGTGTACCAACTCCTCACAATGAATGTAATCATGTACTTCAAACATGTACTAATAAAAATTTTAAAAGTATGACCAAAAGAAATCTGGGCAAAAGGTAAAATTCAAGTGCCCAGCTTTCAGGAAATGTTGGGATTTTAGAGACCAGGAACCATGCAAGGCATAAAAACTTACCTTCTTTGCTCATTTAATTGAATGAGTGAAGGGGCCTTGATGTTTGCTATGTGGGAGCTCAAAGTTAAAAATAACCTCTCGTAGGTAAAGCTGCCCCAGGCAGGGCAACTGTTGGGTATGGGCTAGTTCCTTTCCCTTCTATGAAAGGTAACAGCTAGGCTGTCCACCTGGATGGGAAGCTGGAAAATCTAAGTGGGTAAAGAACGTGGAAAATAGTATTCCGAAGTGCAAGAAGAACCAAGACTTTCCACATGTAAGAAAAGTTTATCAATGTGTGGGATGGACGGTTTATGTGTTTGGAACTAAATAGCTCAGTTTCTTCCTTGAATCTTTCTCAGAATGATGGAAGAGTGCACCAGAGGATCCCCTCTGAGCTCTTCCAGTACCTTTCTCTGGTTTTGCAACATGCCAAGACCAGATGTCCTTTTCTTAGGGGCTCTGTTTGATAACTCCTTTGTTGGCAATGCCAGCCACTCACTCTCTATGTCTTCCTCTCCTTTGCTTCCACTTTGCTTAAAACTGGAAAGTGTGTTAGACTATCACCTGCTTTTCTTCTTCCTCACTGTGCCCCCACCACCACTAGATTAGTTTAAAGATAAAAGAACCCACTGTAGGTAAATTGGGAGGACAAATTTTTTTGAGAGGGAGCGCAAATTTGCATCTAGGTTGGTCTCTTCCACGTATAATTAGGTTCCTTGTTATATGTTACATAGCACCCTAAACTATCTTTCAGAATAACCATGTTTCTAATTGTTCAGCATCTGTGTCCTGCTTAACTACAAACTTGATGAAGGTGAAGACTGTCTTGGACTTTGCTGCTACCTGTTTCCCTGAAAATAAGACTTACCTGGAAAACAAATCATGCTAGAACTTGCTTCCAGGTAGGTCTTATTTTTGGGAAACACGGGGTATGGCCGTCCTTATGACACTGTCTGATACACAGTTTGTTCTCAAAAAATTGCTGCTGTTGGGGTTGGGGATTTAACTCAGTGGTAGAGCACTTGCCTCGCAAGTGCAAGGCCCTGAGTTCGATCCCCAGCACTGCCCCTAAAATTGCTGCTGTACTAAATTAAAGAACTACAGAAGTCTTCCATTTGGGGATTTATCGCTAACTACCACGGGGAAATAAAATAAATACAGGAAGGAAAAACATTCTAAAAATTAGGGGACTAGCTGTATTAATTTCTAGTCTCTTTCTCTGACTCCCTCTGAGCTAAGAACCATTAGGCTGGCAGCTCCTGCTAGCTGATCTTCCTTCTGTGTGGGTCCCATATTCATTTAACATGGGACGTCAACATGTTGCAGTTTACAGCTACAACCAAGCTAGAAGCAGGAGAGAAACTTTCAGTGTAGGTGCCCACAGTTCCTTTAGTCTCTGTCCTGCTGCCCATACATTTGGGCGTTTCTCAGATGCTGAGGTTTTCTCAAGAAATTCTTTCACTGTCAAATTGCTGGAACTAAAAAGGTTTTAACCCCTAAATCAACACTCTTTCTTCCTAATGAGCTAATCGAAAAATCTCTGGATCTTCGCTTCTCGTTTGAAATCAGCAAGTGCGACTCCTAAAGTTTACAGGTCCATAAAAGTGGGCTTCGGTTAGAGACTTTAGGAGACAGGGACGTCAAAGTTAAAAAAAAAAAAAAAAAGAAAAGCATTTGTACAGTACCGCCACAGGTGAGGCTATCCTGCAAAATATGTCAGCTTCTCCAGACTCAAATCAAGGGGTGTTTATCAAGTGCTGTGTGCCCCGTTTCTACCTTCCCGGGCAAGCGAGCCCCGAGACTCGGCCGCACACAGGGCACAGCACCTTCACCGGCTGCTCCTCCTTCCTCCACTTCCGCCCCTCCCAGTCCCTAGACAGACGGGCGGCGCAGCCGCTATCTGGCCGGAAGGGGTGGGGCTCAGGAGGGCCACACTTCCGGTACGCCACCAGGCGACCCGGCCTGGGGTTCTAACGCTAGTCAGGCACTCATGGGTGACGTCACCAAAGCGGGGCGAAGTTGTCAGGGCCCGAGTGGTTGCCATGCGCAACGTGCTGTTTTCGCCCACCTGGGGCTGAGCAACTTGCTAGATTCGTCCGCGCGGGGGGGAGTTCCGTGCCGTGGCGAGGCGCTGGGGACTAGCCGCCTTCCCCGCAGCAGGCAGGAAACCGGAAGGAGTTCCTGAGCCCGCGAACCCGCAGCGGAAGTGGAAGCCGTAAGTAAGTGAGGGAGAACTCTGCTTCATGTAACTAGTCACTATAATCTTAGATGTGAGGTGCGGGTGTTGGAGGGATCCCATCTTCCCAGTCTTTGGGTATCTCCTACAAGGGCAAGGCGGGGTCAGAAGTAAATACAACCCTCTTGCCGTCGTAGCTGATTTATTTTTATGTCTCAGGGTGAGGTGGTTGTTAGTCCGCATACTAGTGTATGTTTAATCAGGTTGCTGTTACAACTAGTCTTCAAGGAAAGAGAAGAGGAACTTGGCCGTGGAGAGGATTCATTTGGAATTTAGAGATCTGTCCCAAAAGGGTTGTTTTGGGTGAAATGCAGTGAGTTTTGCTAGAGACTGCCCTGCCTTTTTCTGTGCTCTATTTTCAAAGTTTGAAACAGAGAACATAATTTGCAACTTGTAAAATTTAGAATAGAAGCCAGAAGTTGTATAAATCTGCCTGTAAGGCCAGAAACACACGACTTTGGGACCAACGGAAACTAGATTAACCAGAGAAATCAGGCAGCATTGGCGGATCCATCTTGTTTGGCCTACTTCAGCCTTCCAAGTTGGATGGACAAAATAACCTATAGGAGATATAAGACCTAGCGGGAAGACTGTTGGTAAGATTCCTGGTGTGTCACCGCCTGGTGTTAATTCCCTGCTACCACCTTGTTTCTAGGCTCGAGTGTCTGTCTGGAGCTCAGATGTGAGCCGGAGAAAGGAACTGTGGCTGGCTAAGAAGGCTATACCTGAAGTTGCTTCCAGATCTGATGTCAACACCAAGCCCCCAGCTGCTGGTGGCAGCTGGTCAGCAGACCCTGGGCACAGGAAAGAGAAAGGGTCCCTCGAGAGCTATCTGCCTTCATTTAGCTGGAGAGGTGCTGGCTGTGGCCCGGGGCTTGAAGCCAGCTGTGCTGTACGATTACAGCTGTGCAGGCGTGTGGGCGCTCCAGCGTTATCTGGAGGAGCTGCAGGGGCTGGGTGTGGTCAAGCCAGGACTTCACGTTCTTGAGATCGGAGAAAATGGCCTCATTGTCAGTCCTGAGCATGTCTGTCAGCGGTTGGAGCAGGTGCTGCTTGGTACCATAGCAGTGGTGGACATTTCCTGTTCCCAACTGCACCCTTCTCTCTGTTCCCTGGACCAGCTTCAGGACTTGAAGGCCTTCATGGCTGAGATCACCGTGCATTTGCAGGAGCTGCAGAGAGACCTAGCTCTAGGAGTCTCTCCTAGCAGGCTCCATTCCTCAGACTGGAATCTCTGTACTGTATTTGGGCTCCTTCTGGGCTATCCTGTCTCGTATACCTTTCGCCTGAACCAGGGAAATGACAACTGCTTGGCCCTGACCCCATTGCGGGTGTTCACTGCCCGGATCTCGTGGCTGCCAGGTCAGCCCCCAGTCTTGCTCTATTCTTTTAGTGTCCCAGAGAGCTTGTTTCCAGCCTTGAGGGACATTCTAAATGCCTGGGAGAAGGAGCTGAGAACCCAATTTAGGACTCAGGATGACTTTACTAACCTCAGCATCACCTCTGAAATAGTCACACTGCCAGCTGTGGCTCTCTGACTTTAACTCTCCTCCCATATAAAAGGTAACACAGATTGTCTCTGTGTTGGGGATGTCAACTAGGAATCATTTCAAGTACCAATTCTAAGTGTTTGGAGAACACCAGGAAAGAATGCTGTACTCTGCTTCACATGAGAACAGGAATAGGTGGTGCTGGTGGTAGTGGTGGTAGCATTGGTAGTACGTAATTTACCATTTCTATATTAGGGAGTTCTCTATGAGCAGAGATATTTAATTAACTTTTCATTGGATGAGAGATAGAAGGAAAGAGACAATGGGGGAAAAGGATTGTGGATGACAAGTAGTATACCCCTGTAGTCTGCTGTATGTTGATAGTGTCTTCTAGGAAAGGAGGACTGTGTTTCTGCCTTTTTATATATGTACTTCTAACTGAATTGAACTGAGAGTGGATCAGCATGCTTAAGTATCATGCTTGGGAAATGGTAATTTTTTAATAATGTTACTCAGCAATAAATTGAGACTTCCGAGGAACAGTTTGATGAGGTGAAATTTATTTACACAGCCTTAAAAAAAAAAAGTCAGAAATTCCAGTTTAGTTGGAGGGAGAACTCAAACTGTGAGGTACCCAAACCTGAGTTTTTTGTGGAATGGTTTGCATTTGGTTTTTACCCCAGGCAGCTGTCACAAGTTTTTCAGATCATCAGGCTGTTTTTGTTGGCCAGGAATACAGCCAGTGCCGTAACAATCACCACCATCAGCATTGGGAGCCATCGGCCACATTGTCGCTGTGTGAAGGGAGAGGGAGAGAGCAGAAAGCAGCCATGAGTTAGAGGAAAGATGGGCAAAAGTAATCTTACTCTAGCCCAGTGGAAAACCTTGGTTGGTCGTGTCCTGCTTTCTGTCGCCTCCCTTGGGAGAAAACTACTTTACTAGTTTTTGCCGGCCAGGGAGCATAGGTAGGGACTGGGCATTTACATGCTGAAGAGAATAATCAAGGGGAGAAAAGAACCCAGCACAATTACAGTCTGCGGTCATATGCCTCAGTGCTTTTGTTGTCCTCCCGCGGTGCTTGTCGTGGTCACAGAGAATACTCTTTTCATCCTCGAGCTAATACAGGTTGAGTATTTCTTACCCGAAGTGCTTGGGACCAGAAGTGTTTCAGACTATGTAGTTTCTCGATTTTGTAATATTTACATAGACTTTACCAGCTGAGGATACTTCATTTAAAAAATCTGAAGTTCCAAATACTTTGAAATCTGAAATGCTTCAGAACTTTTTGAACATCGTGCTGGTGCTCAGTAAACTTTAGATTGTTCAGATTAGGGATGTTCAGCCTGTAGTCAGTCTTTCTGAGGACAAGAGTTCCATGAAAATAGGGCTTGGATGTGTGAACTAGGGTTTCTTTCATGGTTGCATGGTTTCATGTCAGCGTAGTATAAACCAAGTGGAGTGTCACAGGATGGTCTGATGTTGGTGTGGGCTGATAGATTTTATCTGCAAGGTTTGGCCGAAAAAGGAATTGTCCCACCAGCATCTAGGGCTGTACAGGAAGATGGTCCCTCTTACTCTGGGAGGCAGTTGCAGGCTGTGATTCAGCTCTTCTCGACAGTGCTGTAGCTTCTGCAGGCAGGACAGGTACTCGTCACTGAGGTTGTCTAACTCTGAATGCAGTTCTGTGCACTGGGAAGAATATCACCAAGGTCATCACCCGCAGTTCTGTCTGGGACGGAACCCAGGAAGGGGAGACTGTCCTAGTTTGTCTGGAGTTTGTCTGTTTAAATGATCGATTGTGTTGCATATATTTTATACATGTAAATGTTGTTATGTGATGGTATGTGTGCAAATGCTTTGTAAATGGGAATACCAAAAGATGAAATTCTTGTAGCGTGAAAGACCTGGGAGTGATTTTAGTACAAGTCTATTCTGGGGGCTAGTTGTTTCTGAATGTTTGCAAGGACAGGTATGTGTATACATAGAGAAATTTTTGCTATTTAAAAGACACTATATAAAGCTTTCAGAGATAGCCAGGGTGGCACAGAGTTGGAGAAATTAATTATCAAATGTGTTTGAGCCGAGGTTGACTTTCTAAACAGTAACTAATAACCTTGAATAGGGGTTGGATAAGGAAGGCAGGGAAACAATTGACAAATCACCCCAAAGGCAGAGGCATTTTATATGGGCACATGAATACCTGTGAGCATCTAATCATGATTGTCCTCCAGCTGCCTCCCAGCAGTTTCCCCTGCTGCTTAGGCAGGAGCCCCTCACTGGCTGAGGCTGAGGCCACCGTCTCACCTCCTGTTCCTTGGCCTGGAGCTGCAAAGTCTTCTTTTGCAACTGGTCTCTGAGGTCCCAGTCTGTGTCCTTCCCTGTGCCCTCAGGCTCCACTTCCTGGGAAGGCTTTGGGAACTGCGCGGGCAGAGCCTGATCTGAAAAAGCAGTGATAGTGAGGCCCAGGCCCCAGAGGAAGGACCCTGTGTCTGAGAACCCAGGAGTGAGGGGGCCGTCCCAGCCCGGAGTGAATTTCTCTGGCTTAAGGGACATTTACTGGGATGCTGCTCAGCTTGGACAGACAGCCGGAGTCTCCTTGGAGCAGTATTGGCACCTTAACTTCTTTTGTGTCTCTAGTCTTGTCTGATGCCGGATATTTTTAGTGAGTATTTATTAATTAAATTTCTTCAGCTGTATGTCATGTATTTCATAGTTTGTCAGGTAGGTTTGCTGAATGTTTCAGTAGAACTTTTTGCCCCTTACATCCTCCTTTCAGAGTCATGAAAATGGCATTCAGATCCTGGAATTGATTGTATGTGATTAAAGATGGTTTTTTATCCACTTTGCAGTCTTAGTCTGAGGGTGGAAAGAGCCCCGGACTAGGAGTCAGAATTCTGGATTTTCTTCTTAGCTCTACCCTTAATCTGCACCATCAGATAACTCTGTAGTTTTGGCCTTCCCTTGTGTATTACACCGAGTGATGGTGAGGAGGAAATGAGCCTGTGTGTTGTGGATGAGTGAGGAGCTGTGTCCCTCTGTATACATATGGATTCTCGGGAAGTTTGGGCAGCAGACTGTTTTGGGCTAATGTGAGACTGACCTTTGTATGCCGTGTGGTTTGGAGCTGTGCAGGATGTGGCTTGGAAAGTCAAGTGTGTAAAAACTGACATGAAATCCTGAGTTCAAAATCAGTTTATTGAAATGATCAACATAAACATGTTTTCAGAGAAAGTAGAAATCCTTTTTCACAGTTTATGTACCTCTTAGGATAGAGGACTAACTAATGAGGTATCCTCAGGGCCAGTGATCATTCCTTAAAAGGCGCCCTGCATCCCTGAGCTAACAGACTCCCAGAACTGGGAGGACTCCAAGTGGTCATGTCGTCATCCTCCTGCCTCTAGGTGGGCAAGCAAAGAGCAATATTTTAGGATTTGTGGTAGTAAATTTGCTGACCTTTCTTTAAGAGTTTCTCCTGTTCTTGAAGCTGTAAGGATTGATTCCAAAGCAGACCTGTTGGGAAACACAAGAAACTTGTCTGTGCTAGCAGATTCACCGAAGAGAACCTCTTTAGACCTTTGCTTAGAACCTTAATTTTTAAGGTTACAGATTGAAATTTGTCCCCCCAAATTAATATGTTGAAGACGAATGCTCCACTAACTCAGAGTGTGACGTTCCTTGGAGATAGTCTTTATAGAAGCAATAGAGTAAAAATAAGGTTGTTATGGTGGGCCCTAATCTAGATAACTGGTGGCCTTACAAAGAAGGGAATATTTAGACACACATATGCTGTGGGGAGTGAGTTTGTGAAGACACATAGGGAGGAGATGGCCCTCCACAAAGCCAAAGGAAGAGGCCCAGAATAGATCCTTCTCTCAAAGGCCCCAGAAGAAACCAGCCCTGCCAACAGCTCATTTTTGGACCTGTGGCCTGCAGAACTGTGGGACAGTGTATTCCTGGTCTTCAGGTCACCCATCTATGGTACTCTAGCAAATATACTATTCTTATGTCTTCTATCACATCTTTGCTTTCAAGTCTCTGCTTCAAGGTTACTCTTGCTGGGAATGGTGGCTCACATTGTGTAATCCCAGCATTTAGGAGGCTGAAGTGGGAGGATCGCCATGAGTTTGAGGCCCATCTGGGGTACTAGTGAGTTCAAGGCCAGCCTGAACTACATAGATTCTGTCTCAAAAAACAGAGAAACAAAGAACTCCAAAACAAAAAACAAAAGGAAACACTTTCCCAGATGGTCCACTGTAAAATAGCAACTATTTTCTCTTTAACCTGCTTTTATTCCTTCCATAGCAGTTATTATGACTTGACTTTTTTTTTTTTTTTTTTTTCCATGAGAGCCCTGTACCGGACTGGAGACTTTACTTGGAATGTTAGCTTCACAAAGGAAGAAATGAGGAATTTTGTCATTATATTCTCAGTGTAAATTCCAGGGTGTCTGACACTTGCTAGGGCCACAGTAAATGCTTATTTTTGACTCTTCCTAGTGAGAAAGGTCTATGTAACATGTTCATGTGTGTAATAAGTTAGAATATGTAAGAGAACAGCCCTAGAACACCAGTGCTTTTTAAAATTTGTAGTTCTCATAGAAATGCAAGTGAGAAGGAGAAAAATAGGAAAAAAAGGCCAAAGGCTAACATATAACTCCTGAAGCGCTATGTAAATAATGTATCTGAGAACTCACGGAAGTAGAGGCTGTGCCAGAGCCCGGCGCCCGGTCCTTCCCCTGGGAGGGGCCTCAGGAGTATCAAGGAGCCCTGTGTGCCAACTTGAGAGTCTGGGAAGGAAACTTACTGTGCAGCTGCTGTACTCTGGTCACCAGGGCGAGTTTCTCCTCCTCGGATCTCTGTAGCTGATCTGAAAATGAAATAATGCAAAGCAATGTAGAAGGACCCCGCCTCGTGAACTCAACCCCCGAGGATGGAAATTAGTCAAAAGGACTGTCCTGTCTGTGGCCTCAGACACATTTCATGGGGAAGTTGCTCTGCTTTCTAGGGGTCCCTGTTCTAAAGCGGTAGACTGGCACCCACGGACCTTATTATCAGGGAGGGGTCTGTCAGCAGCGTTGGGTTAAGTTAAGGGCTGCATTTTCACATTATCTAGTCTTTCTCTCAGCTGATGCAGGCTGTGACTGGGATACCTTCACTCTGCCTCGTATCTGATCTGACCTTTCCCTTTCAAATTAGGAATGTGGCCTTGCCCTTGTGACTGATACCTGAGCAGCTATGGTCCGGCCCAGAGGGATGGGCTGCAGAACAGCTCCCACAACAAGATCTCTAGTGCCGCACAATTTGTTTTTGTCTTGGGTGATTAAATTAAAGTAGCCCTTCCTTTCCCTCAAGGTAGAATGAAATCATCAGGCCCTCCCAAGGCCCTTCCTCCGCCCAGCTTCCTCCCCTGAGCTGCCCTGCCAGGGTTCCCATGCTCCAGAGGTCTCCCAGCGGAAGGGTACCCTGCAGGTCCTGGGAATCTGAGTCGCACAGGTCTCTGTCCCCTTGCAGGTGCTCGATCTTGGCCTGTAGTTCCTGATGCTCGTTCTCCAGAAGTCGCAGGGCTTGGTTCATCTGTGTGTCTCTGCTGTCTGCTCCCTGCAAGGATTAAGAGGGCCCAGGTCAGTGCTGGGTGGAGGGGGGAGCAGGTCCCCCAGAAGGGGAAAGTTCCAGGAAATTATAGAATTTCAGAGCCAGACAGAGTGTTAGGGAATTGAAAAAATAGGGAATTTCTTTTTGCGTTCTCCGTTCCTCACTTTTTTGGGGGGGGGTGCTGGGGATGGAACTCGGGACCTTGCGCTTGCTAGGCAAGCACTCTAACCACTGAGCTAAATCCTCAGGCCTGTTCCTCACATTTTTAGCCATGTATTAGACTTTTGATATTCAAAAGGCATCTTAGGAATTGGTGATGGGAAGAGAGAACAAAAGAGGTTCAGATGCGGGCACAGTGCAGAAGGGCCAGCAAGGGTCTCCTCCGAAAAGTTCCACACACCCTCTCTTCTCAAGTGGGCTATTCCGATCCCTGTTTCAGGAAAATTGTGAGGATCAGCTTTTGGGGTGGATCCTTAGAGGTCCAGCCAAGTGAGTAACGTCTCTGCTGTGCAGTAGCTAATAGGTATTTGTTTATAGTGCCTGGCGTCACACTCAGGCTTGACACGGGTCACTCTATTCGATCCGTGTAACAATCCCGTGGTCTAGGTACCACTATTCTTATTTTAGAGATGTGGAAACTGAAGCTTTGGGGGTTAGTTAACTTTTCTAGGGTGGTAGATTAGAAATGATGGAACTTTTGAGACTGTCCACAGTCCACTGTAATTGCTTAAAAAAAATTATACCATTAGTTACTACTCACCTATAAATAAGTTACTGACATTTGTTCTGTGAGAATAATAGGCAGTTCTGAACTGGATGCTCTCCTGGGATGGTTTCAGATAGTGGACTGGAGCATAACATTAGCAGGTTGGTAAATAGTTCAGCTCAGCCCTTTGCATTTGGATCGTGTCAGTCCAGCAAACACTTTGTTTATTTGTGTGAGCAGTACGATTGTCCTTTGTAAACTCAGAACTATGTTTTAATGAGTCTGGACCAAGCAGGCCTGAGTAAGGAACCGAAAGCTGGATGCCCTCAGCTACTTCTGGGGCCTCCAACCCAAAAGCAGCTTTTCTCAGCCCTGCCCCTCTTCCCCCCTCCTCCTCCTCTCCCCAGTCCCCGTGCCTAGTACCTGTAGTTTGGACTGAAGAATGTGGAGCTGGCTCTCCAGCTCCCTGTGCTGTGCCCCTAGGGTCCTCCAGTCCTCCTTCAGAGCCTCGTACTGACTCCTCCACTCTTCACACTTCTGCTCTGCCAGGGCCAGGGCCCGCTGAGGGAGATCAGAGATGAGGGGGTTCTGGTGGAGGCCTACCCCCCTGCCAAGGGAGAGGCTTGGAGGAAGGGTTACAGATGCACATTGTGTCCCCCTACTTGTTTATATTAAAATAAATGCTAGATGTCTTTGATGAGGAAAGGCTTCCAGGGAGTTATGTCCTACTTTCCAGATCAGCCCTGGGGTCTCAGTCCCAAGCACCGTCCGGCATTCCCACCTGTGTGCTCTGTAGTTGCTGCTCCGCGCCCATTTTCTCCTCTAGCACTTTCTGCAGTGACTCCTTGGCCTTTTGCTCATAGCTGTTTTTCTGGTCTTCCATCTCCAGCAGCACCTTTTTCATTCCCCCGGGGGAGTATTTCTGTAGATTTGATGCAATTGAACCAACACACATTGAGCTTCTGGATGCCAGACACTGAGCCAGTATACAAGAACAGAAGTGGAAAGAGTTTGGACTTCGCCCCCAGGGCAGAGAACAGTAATGTGGCCTTTTCCTCCAGGCTGGAGTGGCTCAGGGAGTCCCTGTGGCCACGAGAAGTGAGTGCCACGGGATTGCCGTGTGTCCTACCGTAAGCCTTTGCAGGCTTTTGAAATCCAACATGTCTAGATAGAACTCATCTTCCTAGATCTCCTTTCTTGTGGGCTTCCTAGCTCAGTGACTTGGATCATCACCCCCCCCCCCAGTCATCCTTAATTCCTCTGCCTTTCTCTCAGTAATCATTTGGTCACTGAGCCTTAAATCAAAGTCCTGAACAGCTCATGCCTGTCTCCTCTCTGTCCTTACTGCTGCTTCCTCAATTTAGACTCGGATTCTGCTGTCAGATGGGTTCATACAATAGTCTCCGTATCCCTTAAGCCTTGCCTGCCTTCCGAGCCTGCTCAGTTAGCGAGTTCTTGCTAATTTTAGAGCGGCACTGGATCCCGCCACTTTGGTGTGAATCTCAGTGGTTCCTTGGTGTCCCATGGATCAGGTCCAGATTCCTTGACATTGTTACTTATAACCCAGACTTTCCTACCATGCTGCTCCGCCTAGGCTGAAATACTCTGCAGATCCCCTGTGCTGTTGCCCAAATTGTCTCTTCTGCCTGGAGCCTCATTGTCCACCTTTTTATGCGCCTGACCTCAACTCATGTTCGAAATTCAGCCCAAGTAACATCAGTTCTGATAATTTTTTTTTTTAGTGTTTTTTTTTGTTTGTTTTTGAGACAGGGTCTCACTACGTAGTTCAGGCTGGCCTTGAACTCACTGTGTAACCCGGGCTGGCTCAAACTCGCAGCAGTCCACCTTCCTCAGCCTCTCGAATGATGGGATTACAGGTGTGCACCACCACACCTAAGTCCAGACTAAACTCCTATCCCCCATCGCCTTATGATTCAGAAGCTTCCTCCTCCTCCCAACCCCTTCTTCACTCTCCCCCCTCCCTCCTCTTTGTGGTACTGGCACTGAGCTACATCCCCGGGCTCCCCCCGCCCCCCGTTTTTTACATTTTCTATTTTGAGACAGGGTCTTGCCAAGTCTTAAATCACCCAGGCTGGACTTGAATTTATCTTCCTGCTCCAGCCTCCCAGAGTGCTGGGGTTATAAGTGTGCCCCACCACACCCACCTCATACCCTGCTGCTGCTTCTGGCCTGGGGGGTACTTGAGACTGAAACCAGGGCTGGTTTTAACCTTGCCAACCTCCTGCCTCAGCTTCCCAGATAGCCGGATGACCAGCATGAACTGCCAGCAGGTGGCTGTGCTCTGTGCTCGCACAGTGTCCCCTGCAGGCCTCCCCTGCTGGACTGTGTTGACTCAGCATTCACTCTTATGGTGCTGTGATTTCCTTCAGAGCAGGGAGTGGGCTGCTGCTTTAAAAACAAAAACCAAAAAAACAGCCTCAAGGATCTGCGGAATTCTTAGTACACTCAGTGTTTTAAAATTAATACGTTCACTCCTGGCTTCATGATGAAGAAGGACTCCAGAACGGGTTTGGAAATTCACTGGGAGTCTGCCGTCCCTATGCCTTTCTTGTGCCCGCGATTCGGGGGAAGCCGGGCAGCTCTGACTGTCAACCCTAGAGTGTCCCCGGGGAAGCAGACCTGATAATGAAGAGTTAGGGATCAGTCTGAATTATTTCCATTTAGCTTTGGAGTTGTCTGAAAATTTGGGCTTATATATGAATGGGTCTTAAATTTTTATTCAGAACTAGATCCAGGGGTGATTGGTTGAGGATGACCCAGCTATTGGATTTATTTCTGGTTCATTTGTTTGGTTTTTAGACAAGGGTCTTGCTATGTATTTCAGGCTGGACTTGAATTCACTGTGTAGCCCAGGCTGGCCTCAAACTCAGGGTGATCCTCCTGCCTCAGCCTCCCGAATGCTGGGATTATAGATGTGCACCACCATACCTGGCTCAGTTATTGGATTTAATCATGGTGGTCTCTAACTGGTTTTATCTCCTACTAAAAATGAATAGACTGGCATTCTGGGTTATATGTCAGTCTCTTAGAAGTGTGGTTCAATTGTTTAGTTCATAAAAACCTGACAAAGTAGGTCATATTGAAAAAATAAAACTTGTAGGCCAGGAAACCTACAGACTGTGTAAATTCTGTTTTCCTGCAAGATCCCAACTCTTATTTCTCTAATTCCAAATAAGATACACCTGTCTACTGCTCCACACCCCCCCCCGCCTTTTTTTTGAGACAGGGTCTTGCCGTGTCACCCAGGCTGGCCTCAAACTTGCCAGTCTCTCACATGCCAGGTCATCGGGGGTGAGCCCCCAGGTCCATCCTCCGGCACGCTTTCTTCTTTGGCATTTCCCCACCTGTCAGGAATCCACCACTTCTTAAATGTGAAAACCAATTTCTTTCTGTTTTTCTCATAACCCAAGATTAGGCCAAATCAAGAGATTACTGAAACTGGATAATAATGTCACAGAAGAGCCGAGTCATACTCTTACTTTCTTCCAGAGGTTACTGCTAGGAAAAAGTTGCCCACAGAATGAAAGTCATTTTTCAAGAATTCCTTATTAACTATGTGCAGTGACGCACTCCTGTAATTCTAGCTGCTCACGACGCTTGCTTAGGCAAGAGGAACGAAAGTTCAAGGTCAACCTGGGCAATTTAGCAAGACCCCCCTCCAAAAAAAAAAAGAAAAAGAAGAAGAAGAAAAAAAGGCTGGGGATGTAGCTTAGCAAGAGTGCTTACCTATCATGCACGAAGCCCTGCGCTCGTGCTACCCCTACTACCATAAAACAAGCAAACAAACAAAACCCAAAAAACTTCTTGGGATATCCAGCTCATCTGTTCAAATACTGGGACTTGCTGGATGTCAGTGGCGCCAGCCTGTAATCCCAGTACTCAGGGGGCTGAGGCAGGAGGTTTGCTGCGAGTTTGAGGCCAGCCTGGGCTACATAGTAAGTTCAAGGCCAGCCTGCACTATGTAGCTAAAACCTGTCTCAAAACAATAAACAAAACAAAAAACCCCAAGACAAATACCGGGACCTGTGAAGGCTAGCTGGGTGGTGAGAATCTTTCCCAAGGGCCTCTCTACAGCTGGATATTCTCAAATCTCCCTAGTAGCTGAAGTGTTCAGCACTCAGGTTCCTTCCCAGCATGCAAAGGGACAGGTACTGGGAGGAGGAGGGGAGAGTGGAGATAGTCCTCTGACAAATCAGGGACCAAAGTGAAAGTGGCCACACTGGACCTGGCTAAGAGTGGGGACATTTCTAGAAGCAGGATTGAGATTCCAGAGTTTTCATTTGGTCTGGATTCATGAGTTGAAAGTGTCCCTGGGAAAGCTTACCTGGGTACAGGTGTAGAGCTGGTTTTCCAAGGCCCGCAGTTTGCCCTTCAGTTTGTCCTCATTGAGCTGTCCCTGGAGCAGACGGGGGCAGTTAGTAAGTGCAGCCAGATGCAGTCTGTAGACAGTCACTCTGTTTCCAGCCTGCTGCCCGGCACGGGGTATGTGCTCAGACTGTGCCTGTGGAGCAGACTCTCCCAGGAGGTGGGAGGAGCAGCAAGGACAGGATGCTTGGGGACAAAAGGACCTCCTTTCTCTGGACCAGACTGGCTCCCAAAGACCTCTTTCACCTTCTGGTCCAGGCAGCCTCACAGTGTGGAGGGGCCTTGGGAGGAAAGCTGAGCCGGCCTTTCCTCTCATTGCCTCCCTCCCCCGTTGAGACAGTGCCCTACTCTTCACCCCGGTCTCCTACCTGGACCTTCACCTGTCAAGTGTAGGCCAGTAATGCTGAAGGGGCTCCCTACGATAAGCTGACTTCACCTTTCCCTAAGGTGGTATGCTGAAGTTCTAACCTCTGGTACCTCAGGATGTGGAGATAGGGTCTTTAAATTGATCATGAAGTTAAAATGAGGTCATTAGGGTAGAGCCTAATCCAATACAACCACAATTTTTTTTTTTTTTTTGGCTTTTTGAGACAGGGTCTCACTATGTAGTTCAAGCTGGCCTTGAACTAACTATATTTAGCCTAGGCTGGCCTCAAGGTCATAGCAATCTTGTCTCAGCCTCCCGAGTGCTGGGGTTACAGGCACGTGCAACCATGCCTGGCTTGGGAATCTTTTTTTTTTTTTTTTGACTAGCAGCATAACCTTTATTTGGTGATGCAACAGGTGAAGAGTGTCTCAAAGTTTTGAACAGTAAATTTTACTCATTTTAGAAATATTTTTATGGTAATACATTATGTATTTAATTTCTGTAATTATAGGGGCAAAATCATAAAGTTCATACATACATTTTTTAGTCTGACAGAATGAATGTATTATACATATATCTTTTCCAAAACCAGAGCGCTTAGAAGTTCCAATTTCTATACCCCATTGTTCGAACCAAAAGGCCGGATATCTTGCAGTAGCCACATACAATTCTGGTGAAAATATACATTCCTTTCAACCCTTTCCTTTCTCGTAAATGTGCTTTAGGGGGTGAGTGTAGATACGAAAGTTGCAGAGCAGACTGGGATCCTTATAGAAAAAGGGGTTCAAGCCACTAGTATGTACTGAGGGAAGACCACAGCAAGAAAGTGGCGCTGTGGCAGCAGAGAGAGCACAGGAGCAGCCGATCCCACTGATACCTTGATCTCAGAGTTAGTCAGTCTCCAGAACTATGAGAAGATGAACTTCAGTTGCTGGAGGCAACTCTCTGTGGTACTTTCTTATGGCACCTCTAGCATAGTCATCCCTTGGTATCCCCCGGAGTTGGTTCCAGGGCCCCCTCTCTCGACAAAATGACAAAATGCACAGATGCCGCCTTTTATAAAACAATGTGGTATGACTTCTGTATATCTTCCCACATACTTACAACGCAATCTAAGTGCTGTGTAAATAGTTGTTGTACACTATTGCTTAGGGAATAATGACATGAAGGACAACATAAACTCCGGATTTTTTTTTTAAATCTAGTGATATAATTTATTATTGCATTTTATTTCTGCTCTCTTGCAGTAAAATTGCTCCGAAATGAAGTGCTGATAATCTTTAAAAATTATCAATTTTAAGCGTAAAATTCGGTGAACCTGGCAACTACAGGCAGACATGCAACACCAAACCAATCAAGATGAAGAATATTTCTGTTACACTCACAATTACTTTTGTTCTGAGGTTGTTTGAATCTGAGGATGTGGCTCCGCCAGACATGGAGGGCTGACTACACTAATACCCGCCCCACCAAGGTGAGAAATTCTTTAAGAAAGCAAGAGAGGCTGGGCGTGATGGTGCACACCTGTAATCCCAGCACTTGGGAGGCTGAGGCAGGAGGATTGCCATGAGTTCAAGGCCAGCCTGGGTTACATAGTGAATTTAAGGCCACCCTGGACTACATTAGCAAGACCTTGTCTCAAAAACAAACAAACAAAAAAACACCATAAAAAAACAGGGCTGGGGATTTAGCTCACTGGTTAGAGTGCTTGCATTGCAAACATAAGGCCCTGAGTTCAATCCCCAGCACACACACACACCAAAAAAGCAAGAAATGGAGAGAGGGCTATTAAAGTGGAGGTGGGGTGAAGGGTAAGAGCGCTTTCCCAAAAGTCACATTCTGTTCATTCATAGGCTGGCCCAGTCTGATGGCATTTCTTTTTTCTTCAGTGCCAGGTGGTCAAACCCAGCATCTTGTGCATGCATCTGATGACATTTTGACATTGCAAGAGGGATGCTTATCTAAGGTTGAGAGTGGAGAATGGTGGGCAGGAAGGGCCATTCTCTATTTTTTAACTTTCCACCATGTCAGCTGCATAGTTAATATAATAACTTCCTTGCTGTTTTGTCTTCCCTCCACCTGTAGACTTGTATCCTTTTCCCAGGTAGGTTATTTTTCTTCCAGTTTTATTTTAGGTCTATAAAGGTAGCAACACCAATGATAGCAAGTTTCCCAGAGAAAGGGCCATGGGCCTCTCCATCAGTAACTGTTTTTCATATTCTTTTTCTGACTTTTTCCATCCAAGCCCTGTGGGACTCTTGTGGGGTCTAGAAATTCCACTTCTCTTCAGGCCTCTCATACAGCCAGGGTACGTCCAACCCTCATCATATTTCTGTCTGTATTGTGGGGGCAAATGAGGGGCCTCTGTTTTTGAAGTCTGCCTCCCTCCATGAGCGGGAGCAGGGGAGGCAGGAAGTGGTATTTCACAGCTCCTGTTTTGGTCTTGTTTGGCAGATTCTTCTAACCATGGGGGCCAGGGCATGCCCCCACCCTTTCTGCTTCCTGTATTACTCAGCTAGGCCTTGCAAAAGCAAAAAGCTTTGCCAAAAACGATTCTTTAAAGTGCCTCCTGCTATTAATGTTTTTCCCAATGTCTCATGTGAGAGACAGCTGAGAGGCAGGGATTTGGTATCTGCAGTAACCACAGGGCTTTGGGACACATGAAAGAGATGGGCCAACACTCCCACTATTTGGGCCTTGGAGTAACTGGTAAAATGGCCTTCTCTCGCAGAACGGCGTATTCCTCGTCAGCCCACAGGTCCTGAAATCAGTTGGCCTCATTCCTTCCTCCCCTGCTTCAGAGCTTCCAATTCCATGCATTTTTCTTTGCCTAAACTAGTAATTCTGCAGAATGCAACCAAACCCACCAGATTTAAAGATTATCTTGCTATAGTCTGGAAAGAAAAGAGACCAAGGCAATATTCTTAAAATTTCCCAAGTCTTCCAAACTTTTGGATAGCTCTTTTCTCCCTGTTTCACAGTATGGCTTTAATTCACTATTTTGCCTCTTCCAGCTGTTTTTGCATTTTAGCTCAACCCCAGATTACTTTTCCATTCATGTCATACTACAAGACAATTCACGATAGTTCCTTCTGTGGGAACAAAGGCCACCCAGGTCTGGGCCTGAACAGAATCGCTGTCCGCAGTCCTGCCTTCCCAGACTCCCTGCACCAGGCAGGAGGGCTTCAGCCAAGTTGTTACAAACTGGGATGTGGTTTCCTGGTGCAAACCCAGGTCTGCTGAAGCCCGGTGTTAGAGTGTGGGGAGGCACTTCCTGCGAACCTGATGGCGACCCTCTAGGCAGACATACCCGGGAGCCTGGTGCTCCGAGGCACAGTTCGCCTGGCAGAGCAGGGAGTAAGGCAGAGTCATACACACCTGGTGTCGGTCTGAGGGCTGCAGCTCCCGCTTCTGCTTGGTTTTCCCCTGCCTCTGATCTGTTCTCCAAAAACACCACCAACTCACCACAGAAGTACCAGCCCAAGTTCATCTCTCTGCTCTACCAGAGCTCGCTTAGGGCTTTTTAGCCAATCCCCTGTCGTGCTGTCATCTCAAGATCTTGATTGTACTCTGCAGATTTTAAAACCCGAGAATGGCCTGCTGTCATTTTTGTATGTGGTCCCCTGCTGACCTCCCTCTGCTGGCTGAGCTGCTTCTGCTCTGGAGGTGGGACCCAGCTCAGGTTCTCAGCAGAATCTAGGGCCTGGAGTCCACTTGGAGGTGGCGGCAGTGAAGGTTGCAGGTCCTTGGGGTTCTAATGGCATTGCTGCGAGTGCCACATGTAAAGTTGGAGGTTCAAATCATGGGGCCGGATGGAAGAAGTAAAATGTGAACTGGACCAGATGTCAGAGACCCAGTTCTGGCCACATTCATCCGGTTATTTTTCCCAAATACCACAGACTGGGGCTGTCCTTTCATTGATGTTGAGGCTTTCATGGGAGGGATAGAGAGTTGATTGTCTTGTTTTGGGAGAAGCAAGAGCTTTCAGCTGAACAGTCTGAGAGTATTTTTCTTAAAAACAGGAAGCTGGGGGCCTGGAAGGGGGGTTGGGGAGCAGGAGGAAGTGAAGTGTAAGGATTGGGAGGGGTGGAAAGAAGGGAGGGAAAGAAACCACAGCCAGAGGAACTTCTGCTCTTGGGCTGGAGCATGGGGTGAAATTGCCCCTCAGGGTCTGTGCCAGAAATGCCTCTTAGTAAATCGTCCTCGTTTCCATGAAGCTTGCTCCAATTCAAGCTCAGATTGTGGTTTATCTGGCTTGTTACAAGTCTCTGCTGCCCCCAACCCTGCCCAGGGCTGGGGTTTTGGTGGTTGTTAGACAACCTGTTAAACACAGATGTTGACATTCGCTTTTAATTTAGTTGAGTGCCTTGTACAGATGGGCAGACTGCTAAGTCAAATAAGGCGTAGTTCTATTGCCACTCTGTCTCTCTCTTTTTCTCTCTCCCTGTCTCTGTCTCTATACTGGGAATTGAACCCAGGGCCTTTGCAATGGGCTCTATCCCCAGCCCTTTTTGTTTACTTTTTATTTTGAGACAGAGTCTTGCTAAATTGCTCAGGCTGGGGTCAAACTTGTGATCCTCCCACCTCACTCATCTTCCCAGAGTGTGGGGATTACAGGTGTGCACCGCCATGCCTAGCTGCTACCTTGCTTCTCAACTGTAGTGGTACCTCCGAAACCCGGGATAACACGCATCTCATGGATCTGTGAGATATATCCTTTTAAAAGGGTCCGTACGAAACAAACAAACAAAGCAAAAATGGTCTGTATATTATTTAAGTTTTAGATACACTGCTAAGCAGAAAGAGTTTGAGTCCCGTAATAGAATTCTGAAGACCTGCCTGAGGTCCTTCCTTTCTACTCTGATATGATCCCTTCATTTCTCCCACATCCTATGCTGGGTCATACTCTAGGCTTCAATCATTCTGATTCCTTTACCTCAAACTCTCTTCTCCTTTCTGCTCTTTTTCCCCATCTCACTCTATTTCTGTACTGGCAAACTCCTACTCATCCTTCAGGACCTAGCTAAAATGGTCTCTTTCCTATGGAGCCTTCTCTCTTCCCCCTCTGGCAGAACAATGCTCTTCTCCCTCATCATCTTCTACACACCACAGTTGCAGCCTTATTAAACTGTTGGAGTTATTCATTATGTCTCTGTCTTTCTGGCTGGACTGTGAGCTCATTAAGAGCAAAGACTGTACTCATTTTGTCTCTGAAGTACAGGCCCAGCATGCGGTAGGGACTTAGCAACAATGTCTGTTGAACCCAGGAGTGAGACGCTCCCCATTTAGCTCAGCGCCGGAAGCCACCTGGCCTGCACAGCTGTCTTTGCCCTGCCCTGCAGGGGGAAGTGACTTCCTTAGCAGGCAGGAGCTCTGACTAGAGCCTCTGCAGCCTGGCGTCATGACTGCTGTGAGGGTGAAGGGCTGAGCTAGGAAGTATTTCTTTAAACTCGAGCTTTCTATTTTGTATTTTGTTGTGATATTGGGGAATCACACTCAGGCCCCCATGCATGCTAGACAGGTGCTTTATACTGAGCTGCATCGCCAGCCCCAGGAAGTCCTCTTGTGTCACTGCGGTCTTGTCAGCCATGTTCTGTCCTGCTGTGTTTCTCTGAGCACAGGCTGTCTCCCTGGTGAGGCGAGAGGTTTCTAGGGGCCTGTGCGGTTGCATGCTCTGTTTCACCGTCCCTGCAGCTTTACGCTTTGCTGGCACAGTGTGGGGTCCCGGGGTCCCAGCGAGTCCGCAAGACCCTTTGAAGGGACCTGCAGAGTCTTCCCCTTTCCAACTGCATGTCTGTGTGAGATTAAATTTTCATCATAGATTTCAACCAGAAGAATATATTGTAATGCATCGAATTTAGAAACAAATATGAAAATTTAGCTGTTTTATTCAGCTAGACATAAAAAGATTTGCAAAAGTGTAAAGCAATACCACTCCTCTCATTTTTTTTTTTTGGTGCTAGGGATCAAACTCAGGGCCTTGAGCTTGCTAGGCAAGCGCTCTACCACTTGTGCTAAATCCCTAACCCCTCATTCTTTTTTATTTTGAAAATATAGCTATTTTTTCAGAGAATATGTAATTTAGGTTAGCATGAGATAGCTTATTATTGTTATTTTAAAATTAATAAATATTTCTGAATTTCTTCAATTTTTAACATGGTAAGTTCTAATATGTTAAATATAAAAAGTTATTTGGATTTTTTTTGGAATTTTTAATAATTAAAAAATATAATGTGGTCTTGAGATGAAAAAAACAGCTGGAGAACCATTACATTGGGATTATGTATCATGCCTCTAGGTCTTTGCCCGTACTATATCTCCTACCTAGGATACTGTGTCTCTTTGTCCATTTGCCTGGCAAATGCTTCTATACCAAAAATATTTCTCTGGCTCTCCCCTTCTGGAGTTATGCATTCCTTCTTGTAGTGTACTATATCCTGCAAACATTTCTTATAATATGTATTATTTGGTCTCCCTTAGAAAACTATACGTGCTTTCTAAAATCAGGATCCCTGCCAAGAATCTCATTTTTCCCTTGTGTTAGCCCTGTGCTCTGTAGGAAGAACATGATCTATGAATATTTGTAGAACGAATGGACTAAAATTAGAGGCTGGAACTTCAGTTCCATTTCTGCTGCCACCTAGCTCTATGACTTTGGGCAGTTACTTCACCTTCTGATGCTTTTTCCTCATGGACAGATTGAGAGGCTTCTGCTGCCCTCTCTAAGGTCCCTTCCCACACTAACACTCAGGTCTGGGCTGAGTAGTGGGTGTAGGATGGCTTTGATAAATATTGGTGTGAATCCCGTACAAAAAATGTTGACATTGACCGTATTCAGTAATGTAAACTATACTAGAAGAAAGAGCCCCACAAATTAAAAAATGGTCCTTATTTCAACTTTTGGTTCGGATTTTCCTGGGTGTGTAGCAGCATGACCCTCAGCGGATGACCCTTGTATTTACTGTGACCTGTTTGACCTTGAGGTCTGTGCACCACACCCCCAACCTCTTGCCTCCTTCCAGCTCTCTCTTCAGTAGTCAGACAACCCTTCTCTTGCTGGGTAGAATGGGAAGAAAAATGAGATGGGCACACACAGAAGCCCAGGAGCTTTGTTCAAAGATTTCATTCCCTTACCTTCCAAGAGCTGTCAGAGGCCCGAATCAGGGTGGATAGTAGGTCTTGCAGAATCACCATTTTCTGTTTTAGGACTAGCTCCCTTTGTAGGGCCTCCTGTGGGCAAAAATATAAGAGGGTAAGGTTAACCTGAAGAAGGTAGAAAACCTGGTGAATGGGAGAAGTTTTGTGGAGAGGTCACTTACTTTGAGGTAATCAGAAAGCTGGATGATTTCCTAGAGAGAAAGAAAAAGTGTATTAAAAAAAACTGTAGATCGTTGAAATCCTGAAGCACAGAAGCAAAACCTGGGCTGGCCTATGTAGAGCAGACTTTCTCTACCCAGGGTCTGATAGGGTCCCTCTCGGCCCCATGTCTCTGCATAGTACCCTCTTGCCATCCAGGAAGAAGGTTTCCCCCCACACTGGCCTGAGTTTGTAGTGGAGTACCAGAATGTCAGAGTTTAGATACCATCTGATCCACGTCAGAGTGAAGATTTTCTTACCTTATCTAGAACTGCAACTCCGTAACTGGAAAGAGAAGGGAGGAAAAAAAATAATGAACTAAAGAATCAAGCAAGTCAGGAGGTAGAGGCAGTGGGTCAGTTGCTTCTGGGGACCCTTCTGGTTAGAGGGGGTGGGTTTCCTCTTTTTAAATTAAGGTGGACTCTGGACGTGGTGGTGCATGCCTGTAATCCCAGCACTTGGGAGGCTGAGGCAGGAGGATTGCTGTGAGTTCGAGGCCAGCCTGAACTGCTTAGTGAGATCCTGCCTCAAAAAATAAATAAATAAATAAATAGATAAATAAATAAATAAATAAAAGTTAAGATGGATATGGATGTTCGTTGTGTTTGCTCCCTGTATGTGCTGAGTAGAGAGATTGAAGTAAAAGTTTAGAAGAAGCCAGGTGTGGTGGTGCATGGCTGTAATCCTAGCAGTCTAGGAGGCTGAGGCAGTAGGATTGCCAGGTTTGAACCCAGCCTGGGTAATTGGGTAATTTAGCAATTTAGTGAGACCCTGTCTCAAAATTTAAAAATCAGGGGTTGGGGATTTAGTTTAAGTGGCAGAGCGCTTGCCTAGCAAGTGCAAGGTCCTGAGTTTGATCCCCAGCACCCCTCCTACACAATTTTTTTTTAAATAATGAAAGGGCTGAGGATGTAGCTCAGTGCGAAAGTCTTGAGCTCAATCCCCTCTTCCCCTGCCTGCCAAATTTAGAAGAGAGGAATAGATGAGATGTGAGAAGGCTAGGGTCAGGAAAGTGAGGAACTCACTTGGTTTGCTGACTGGCATCATTCTTAATTGTTGGCTGTGCATCTTCTGCCTTTGTCTGAGTGCCTGCGAGATGGAAGAAAAGGTGATTCAGAACCCATGGGGAGGAAGCGAGGTCACTGAGGAAGGACAGGGACTTCCCACTGCTGGTGAGCAGGACGGCTGGGGCAGAGTTCTCTGTAGGCCCCATTGTGCCAGGGAGCTCTGCTCTCACCACAGTGGCGTCTGGGTGGCCTCTTGATGGGAGAGTCTCGTGGTGGAAGAGTCCCTGCTTGTGAGGAGCAGTGGTCAGCCAGATCCTTGTGGACACTCGAGGGAGGCTGATACTGAATTGGAAAGACCTCGGAGCTGGTCCCTTTCACCTGGAAAGCAAGTGAGATGCTGGAAGCCACTGTCCAGAGCCTGTTAGAAGATGCTCCAGTTGATTGCAGAAAGAAGAAACAGTGATCATGTCTGTTGTGAACTGATCACATCCCCCTAAAATTCATATGTTAAAATTCTACCCCTCCCCCAAATTCTAACTCTCAATGTGATAGTATTAGGAAGCAGAGACTTTGGGAAACAATTATGTCATATGTGATGGTGGAGACCTCCTGGATTGAGATCAGTGCCCTTCTAAGAAGAGAAATGGAAAATTTGCCCTATGTCTCTGTTTTGTGCCCTGTGAAGAAGAGCGCCATTTATACAGCTGAAAGAGTGTCTTCACGAGATACAGGATCTGCCGAGGCCTTGATATAGGATGTCCAGCCCCTAGAATTTTGAGAAATAAGTTTCTGTTGTTTAAGTCACCCCATCTTTGGTGATCTGTCACAGCAGTCCGAATGAACTAAGGTAATATTTCCAGTCAGGCCACCCAAAGTAACTCACTCAGGCTTTCTAAGCTACGTCTGCTGTTTGTCCAGCATAGTGGGAACGGGCCTCCTCAGGCCAGGCAAATGGGCATCTGGACTTGTTTCCAATCGTTCTCGCTGGAATCCCCTGTTCCATCTCAGCCACTTACACGGCTGGTGTGGTGATCCAAAAGAGCCCTGGTCTGAGTGCACAGTGAGCAGACTGGCTTCGGGTCCTGCCTTTCTTTCATCTCAGTCTCCTGTCTGCAGGGACCTTCTAGAGGTGGCTTCCCCCTTCTTAGCAGTGGCCTGGGATTGCTGAGGTGTTGTGAAGAGGAAGGTAAAGTGGGAGTCGTAGTGAGGGGTGGAGTAGTGGTGGTCACAATTAAGTCGGCCGTTTTGCATTTTCTTCTCACAAACTGAAAAAGTCCACGTTGGTAACAGGGCACTGAAAGGCTAAGAAGCATCTGTGATCTCCAGATGCGAGGAGGGAATCTCAGTGAAACCTTAAGTCATGGATAGGCAGGGGGATTCTTTAGTTATTTGTATTTTGTGATTCTTTGTGTTCTAATTTTTTTTCTCCTAATAAGGCATTCTGAAACCTTCTTGCCTTAGAAAGCAGATGATAGGTTCGCTTGGATCATTTCTCTGACCAGCCCCTCCCATTGCACGGGACAGACCCACTGATAAGAAGCCCCAGCAGAGCCCCTGCTCCAGGCATGGCACAATTCCAGGCATTTTCAGGGAATCCAGGCACCCATCCCTCCTGCCAGGGTGTTGATGGCATGGCTCACGTGCTTATGGGCGTTTTCCAGCTGGGGTCATTTCCACATACCCTGCTTTTTGCCGACACTGCTCCTCTCAGGGCCAGCCTAATGGGCCTTCTGTGATGGGGTCCCCGACCCATTAGCAACTGGGCTGCACAGCAGGAGGCCAGTGGTGAGCGAGCCAGTGAAGCACCCTCTGTGTTTATAGCAGCTCCCCGTTGCTCACATTACCGCTTGAGCTCTATCCTGCCTCCTGTCAGATCACAGTGGCACTGGATTCTCATAGGAACACGAACCTGACTGTTAACTGAGCATGTGAGGGATCTAGGTCATGTGCTCCTTTGAATCATCCCGGAACGCCCACCCTCTGTGCCAATCCCAGAATTGTCTTCTACGAAACCAGCCCAAAAGGTTGGGGACCGCTGCTCTGTGACTTAGACAGTCTTTGAGGATTTATAACGTCCAAAGAGAGAAGAGGTAGCCAAAGAGGGAAGAGGTGGCCTGCAGAGCCTGGGGAGGTCCTGGACCTGCTGAGGCCTTAGTGGGGTGAGTTCAGTGGAACTGGGAAGCACAGGAGAAGGAAGATGGGCGGATGAAGAATGGATGAATAAAGGCTGTGAGGTAGCCGTGGAAGATCAGTGTACATTGCCAAAGTTCAAACTGATACTAGGTATTAGCTATGAAGTTTTTTTTAGAATTATTTTTTTCTCTCCTAAAAGACAAGTGCAATGCAAAAAGGAGCTAAACAAAGTCACCACAACCAGAATCTCTGAACGGGTGAGTGGCTAATGGAGACTTTATGCCTGGGGAAGAAGGACTTACCACAAATCACTTTTTGGTGACCTTGAGCCCACTCGCCCTCTTGTTCCTCCCCACCTCCGCAGAGCACTGCGTCCCGGACATGGCCCACCTGCTGTTCAGAGGCGGCGATCCTCCTGGCACCGGACAGAGACTCCTTGAGGACAGCTGCCTGTCCTGCCCTCCTGGAGTGGCCTGGCTCCCTGGCCGGGAGACACCGGGCCTGGCCTTTCTCCTCCACCTCCAAGTTCCTCCTCCTGAAGAACTGCAGTTGTCGAGCTCTCCGGAGCTGCTCTCTTTGCTGAGTCCTCAGCGCCCTCCCCACCTGGCGGCAAGTGGTCACATTGGGACGGCTGCGGCGGCTCTCCCGGGTCTCCTGCCGCCGCTCGCACTTGGCCTCATAGCTCTCGGCCCACCGGGCCAAGCCAAGGGAGCGCCTGGGGTCTGGGCTGATCATGATGCCCTCCCGAGCACCTGTTGTGCTTGGCTTCCAGTTCCTTGAACAGCCGCCTGAATCTGCCAGATGCCAAGAGGGAGGAGTCAGAAGATGGGCAGAAAAATGACAGTCTCCCTGGACCGGTGGGCAGAAATAGCATAGTGTTCCATCCATGTGGGCTGAAAACTGAGGACACAGTGGTGTCACGCTGGGAGGCAGGACTCCTGGACTCAGTCCTCAGGCTAATAAAATCTGATAAAAGCAAATTCCTGCTTGTCTCTGGTCTGTGTCCCCTCTCGGTAAAGTAGAAGGGTTTCTCTGGCTGACACTTCTTTGACTAAACATCTCACCATGCCTCTAAGTCAGGGGACAGAGCTTGTGTAGCCTCTTGGATGGCTTCTATTTGTTCATTTCCTAGACTTACAAAAAAATAGGTTGACTCCCCCTGCCCACATCCTTCAACTCACAAGGAAAATTGGCATCTTTACTGCTCTCTTGCCCCACCTGTTACTGTAACAGTTGACTGACACTTCTCGCCTTCCTTAAGATGTGACCAAGTGACCGGGCCTATGACTGGCACCCCTTCTCCCTTCTTGGCCCTTAGCAACCTGGCCTGGCGTAGTTTAGGAGGGAAGGTCACCCAGGTTCCTCTGTCCTGATGTTGCTCCGTAGGCACCTACTATCTGCCCAGACTGGACTCTGATTCTCAGGTGCAGATCAAGTCAAATCAGTATCATTCAAACATCTGCCACATGCCCAGTGCTCCTCCAAACTCATTTTTTTTTTTTTTTTAGATCATCTCCCTATCAGGGCTAAGTCTGGTACCAAATCTGCTTTCCTTAGTCAGACATATATGCCATCTAAACCAGTAAGCACATGGATTATACCTCAGTAAATCTCTTACAAACAACAAAGAAACAAAAACAGTAACCAGAAGTCCCCAGGGAAGGAGGCTTGGCAGAGAGGCCACCCTTGATGGCCCTCTACGTGGCCTTACCTGCTGTCCACATAGCACCCAAGCCCTAATCCCTTCTTCCTCCTTCTGTGTGCCTTTGCCTCTCTTTCCTACCGTTCCTCACCTACCTTCTGAAAATTTGGTAATTCTCCTAGAACGCTCTCGTAGCTCTGATGAATTGGGGCTGGACTTGGTTGAACCAAATCCTGAGCACCGGAAGTTCTGTACTCTCTCTGCCCACTGGAGTCAGACCAGGGGCTGATGAAGGAAGAATTACTCCCCCTCACAGCTGCTGCCTCTTCGCTCCGACCCATGACCTCATCGCCACTGCCCTGGGATGGTCAGAGGAGGCTATCTCGGCGTCACTGACCAGCAGGCGTTTGCCAGCTCTGGCCCCTCCAGTTTGTTTATAGGCCAAACAGACTCAACAGGTAGTAGCCTCTCTGCCCCTTTGTGGGGACTTTGCTGCCTATTCTGGTTGAGCCTGGAATTCTGTAGAGGATTCTTGCTTTCTCTGGTCATACCAGTCATTCCCAGGGGTCTTGGATTGGGCAGTCTCACTGTGTGGGAGGAGTCTGATGTGGCCAAACTCTGGGCTCTGTCAACTGCCTGAATCTGCGGGGTCGGAGGGGCAGCTCTGGCCTTGGGGAGTGAGACTCGGTGAAGGATTGTAAAGTTGTCAGTGTTTGTCCCCTATGTACCATCTCTGAATGGCTCTCTCCTCTCTCCTACTCCTGGGGTGGGGTCCCTAGACTTCCCATCTTTCACTTTCTTTATTTAAAAACTTAGAAAAGGATTCAAGGGACTTATCCTTGTCAAGTTATAAATGACCAAATGGAGGAAACGTGGGATTAAGTGCATGTGAACCCCAAATGCAGAACCTACGTTTGTGGCACCTCATAAGCCATCACCTCTGGCTCTTCTGCCATATTAATGGTGGTAGAGAGCCCTGGCTCTGGAGTAGGATCCTCTGAACTCATCCTGGCTCTGTCACTGCCTACCTGTGTGTATTTCGGACAAGTATTAAACATCTCTGAGCTTGTCTCCTTGTTTGTAAAACCCGGCTAACACCTGCCTTGAAAGATTATGTGAATTCAATGACAAAATGTCCGCCATGCACCTGGCACACAGCATTGTTACTTTTTTAATAATAATAAGCATAAAATATTATCCCCACGCTGGTGTTGGATATTGAAGACTTGGTGCTGTAAGACAGTGGCCCTGAGCTAGTCTAGGGCTCCCAGGAATAAGAATTTCTTCCCCTAATTTGCTGAACCTCTCTCTCACTAAAGGATTACATTGTTTTCCAGATGGAGGGGATGTGACCCCAGATTAAAATCACTTTTACTGCTCTGGTTCCACTGACCTCTGGGTTTGAGCGACAAGGAGAAAGGACTTCTCTGTGGTCTGGATACAATCACTATCTCAATTAGGCCAAACAGAAAGGTCAAGAAGAGGGGAGAGTGGCCTGCCTCTATTGTACCATTAAAATGTGGAGTGTGACGTCCCTCCCTGCTTGGCCCCACGTTAGCCACAGGCTTTGTAGTGGATGCAGATCAACTGTGGTGAGAATCCTCCTACTGCTGACTGTGAAGAGGAAAGGCTTGTGGGCAGAAAACAGGTCTGAAATCAGGACAAAAGTCTACTGAAACATAGCTACTCTGCTGTCTGCAATTGCAGGGCCAGACACTGGGATGGCGACAGGAGTGTTCCCAGATCCCCAGGCCTGGTGGAATTTGGTGTGACACAGCTGAGTGAAACCATACCCAGCCTTGCTTCAAAACAAGAAGCCATGTGGAATGCCTGATGGACAGGGATATGCTGTAGAAGAAAAAGGAACTGGTTCAGAGAAAGGTCACCAGGCCACTGTCCCATCTTTCTGGCATCTCTGAGTTAGCCCTTGTCCCCTTGACAGGGTCTAGGTGGAGCTGGGGGAATGGGCCGTACTGGCTAGGGGAGGCTCTCCTCACTACCTCGGGGAGAGACCAGGGTACAACCTCTCATCTGACTGGCTTGTCACTGCCCTTCCACGTCTCTGCTCCTGCTTCCTGGCCATGTATGCAATGCAGACAATGGATGGCTTCTTGCATGGGTCCAGCCTTTCTCTTCCAGGTCTCAGTATGAGCTGAGGGAGAGGGGCCTGCCCCAGGCTGCCAGAAAGGCACCTTCTTGTGATAGGGAATCCCTGCCTTGAAGGGAACTGTAAAAGGTCATTGAATTCATACCCCTGACTGGGTATGGTGGTGCTCACCTGTAATACCAGCACTTGGGAGGCTGCGGCAGGAGGAGGCCAGCCTGGGCTACATAGTGAGTTCAAGGACAGCCTGAACTACGTAGAGAGACCTTGTGTCAACAAAACAAAACAAAACAAAACAAAACAAAACAAATAAATTCATGCCCGATCACTGGGTAGCCTGAAGCCCAAGTCATATAACTCACTTCTAATGTAGTGGAAGGGGCAGAGGAGCTGTAGCCCTGGGCCTGGCTGGCACCACAGGACTTCAATACAGGACCCTCTTGGTTACCCCACATCGCGGTACTCTTAAACCACCCCACGCCTGTACCTCCCTCTGCACCCAAGATGGCCGAGCTTGGATGGAAGCTTGGATGGCCGATCACCTTCTGCCCTACCCCAAAGTTGGGCATCCCAAGTCTGGACACAGAAGCATCCTGCTCGGTTACCTCCAGGTCTCAGGCTGCTCACGGAGAGCATTCCAGCCCCGGCAGATCGTGGCTCTGGTCCCAGGTGGAGCACCGTGGTAGCTGGGTAAAGTGCCAGTTCTCAGTCCATGGCTCTGGGGCCCCTTAGCATTTCCCTTCTTGGTACAGTCTTTCTTTTGCACAGCAGCCTTGCTGAAACAGGAAACAGAAGCCACAATGCTCACAAACCCCAGTTCCCCTCTCTTGCTCTTTGGCGCAATCTGTGTGGGCCCCCAAGTGCTGGGGCCTCCGGGGCTGGGCTGGGCTGGGGAGCTCCTCCCATCACAGGGCACCCCAGCTTCTCTTTCTCCTGCTGCTGGGTTCGTTTGAGCAGCAGCAAAGCTTCAAGTTCAGAGCCATTTCCAGGACTAGACGAGGACCAACCTGTAGGTTAGATTCAAACTTTGCACTTTCTTTGAGGGGAAAAATGGCGTTTTGGTGGTAATACCTGGAAGAGTTGTTCTCAGTGTACATTTTCATAGGTCTCAGGCAGTTTTCTGTGTAAGGACTTTAATTTACTATAATCACCTCTTCCCAGTTTCGGCGTTGGAAAGAGATTCTGCTCTTCCGAAGTACCTGGATTCTGTTGCAGAATTCTAGACAGAGGACCACTCTGGGTTTGCTCCTTTCTAAAGTGATGAGGAGTGGTAAATGGGTGAGTAGCTGGGGGATGAAGGCAGGAATAGCAAGTAGAATCTTATAAATAATATTTCCCCAGTCAAATAAGCTAGGAAATTTTGGGGAAAATTAAAGGGAACCAATCTGAATGATCTATTCAGGAAATTCCCAAGAAGTTTGGAATAAAATAGTGGAGAGGGAAAGAAAGAAAGAAAGGAAGAAGAGAGAAAGAAGGGTGGGGGGAGAAATTAACTGTATTGGTCAAAAAGCAAGCCTCAGTAATAGGATTCTCTGACCATAGTATAATAAAGTTAGAAACCATAAAAGTGAGAAGAAGTAGACCCTTTAACCTCTTGGACAAAAATTTTCCCCAGTTTACTCTTGATATATATAGAGTCTGCCCCCCGCCAAATGTATATATCAGGAAAAGAAAAACTTGCATAAATATTTTAATACTAAATTTAGTGAGACATCATGAGATTAATACAAGTTACCTTTGGCCTCTACAATTACAAGAGGTGCTCAGAGTGGCAGCCATCAGCTTCCTGCCATTTATTAGTATAGCAAACTGCTGATGTGGGTGTAGTTTTTTTGGCGGACTCTATAGAGGAATTGAATCCACAATGAGGAGTTCATTGACAAGGGGCTGGGGATTTAGCTCAGTGGTAGAGCTCTTGCCTAGCGAGCACAAGGTCCTGAGCTCAATCCCCAGCACCACCCCCCACCAAAAAAAGGAATTCATTGATGATAATGCTAATAGGAATATTAAGAGCAAAAGCTGACTGGTAAAGCCAAGGCACAGCCCAGGGGACTTTCACAGCTGTAATCATTTTCATTACTCAAATAAGGATGATTAAAAATAATTCACCTGAGAACTGAAGGTTTCAGAGTCAAAAAAAAGAAAAAAATTCACCTATTCATTTATTTTCAAGGAAACGTCTACAAAATGATCGGAAAAAAACAAGGCAAGGAGGCGGATATTTAAAAAGAAAGAATAAAAGAAGGAAACAATTTTATTATTAGAATCCTGAGTCGTCTTGGTAAATTCAGAAGCTTGATCTTATGTGTATGCATGTGTGTAGGGGGAAAGGCATAGCTATCAATAGAAAACAAAATCAATAAAATATTGGCTAGCCAAATCAATTAAAGTGAGACAAAAGAGGTCTATGAGAATTTAGGAATGATACATGGAAAGTAATCTCCAAATAATGGAGAATAAAAATAATTCGATAGTCATTTCTATAACTATGCCAATGATTTTGAAAATCCAGATAAAGTGGATTTAAGAAAACTCTAATTTTCACTCCTGATTTTGCTAGGATTTTCTTTCTCCTCACCGTTTCCAGGTCCACTGGAAGAGTCAGCTACCTTGTTGGTGGGCATAACCTGGAACTTCCAAACATGGTCTTCCAAATAGATGCTTGACCTGTGAAGGCCTCCATAAAGGGCTATATGTAGGTTATGCAGCACTTAGCTTTATAGCCCAGTTGCTTTACTCTCTACAGTGTCTACAGGCATGTATGGAATTATCAGATTTTATTTTAGGTTTGGGGTAACTAAAGGAAATCCCAATTGTGAGAGGAAAACATTCAAAGTGTGTGCTCACATGATTTCTCCCATGTTCTAAGAGACAACACTGACAGTAAACCCTTTATGGGGACCCCTCTCTAATACTACAAGTTCTAATCTTTTTTTCTTTCCACCATGCAGGTGATTCCTCACCTATCTTTTGGCAAATGGCAACCCAAAGAATTGTTCTTACATTAAAATCCTTCCCAATATTTTCTCAGCAATGCATTCCTCAAGTCCAAGTTCTTTATTCAGAATAATGCCATGGATACTCTTGATAAGAGGGTCTACCGTGGCCTTGGCCCCTTGCTATGGTTTGGATCTGAAATGTTTCCTGAAGACCTGTGTATTAAAGTCTTGGTCCCTGGCTTGATGGTATTGGAAGACAGCCTGGTGGAAGGGCTTCAGGTTTTGAGAGTGTGCCGTTGAGGGGTTATGGGGGGCCAGCCTCTTTTTTACTTCCTGGCCATGAGGTACGTGGTTTGGTTCTGCCACATTCCCTCCATGGTATGCTACCTCACCACAGGCCCTAATGCAGTGGCGACGAACCTATGGCATGTGTGTTATTGTGTTTTTCTTTTAATATAAAAGATATAATGTAGGAGTTTTTTTTTTTTTCTGAACTAAAACCTCAATATTCAGGTTTAATTGCAGTGCTGGCACTTGGCAATAAATAAGCAGGTTTGGGGTTGCAGCTTGGCACTTGGTCTCAAAAGGTTCCCCACCACTGCCCTAAAGCAAAGGAGCCAATCCTTCATGGACCGGAACTTTCAAACCTGTAAGCCAAAGTAAACATTTTCTCTTTATAAGCTGATCATCTCAGGTATTCGTTATAGCGAGCAGAGCTATTCAGGGTAGGCTGCTTAATTCTGTTCCTCTTTGTGTTCCTGTAGACCCTACTTCTGGTCTCCCAAGTGTCTAGCTGGTAACTATCTAATTAGATGTCTACACAGACACCCTAAAGACAAATATTCTCAGAGGTGATGCAGTCTACACTTATCAGAGGAAAGAAATACTTCGACTCCTGCGTTTGAAAGGTTACCTCTCTACAGTGGAGTTGAGGCTCCACACTCATGGCAGAACAGAGCATGCAGTGCTCTGCATCTCTTTGGCGGGTTTTTAATCGTCACTGGTAGAGGGTCTTTTAGCATACTAAACCTTTATAATTGTGCTGTAAGGGACATGCAAGAGCATTTCTGTTGTGTAGATGCTATGAAAGTTGTCAGAATCAAAATGGAGTCACTTTCGTCAAGCCCTAAACCCCCACCTGCCCCCCCAAAAGAAGAAAATAAAGTTAGAGAGGGGTAATCGTATGTGCATATGCCTGATAACAAGAACTATTCACAGAAAGCACTGGAAGAACTGTAATCTTGCACAAAGCCCACTACAACTTTATCCAAAAATATACTTCTGTAAGGATGTCTGTTTAATCTTGGACAGATGCCACTTTTGTTATTGATCTTAGTAGCTAACCTTCCCATTTTGCCTTTAAAAACTTTCCCTCACCTCAGCCTTCTGGAATGTACTCAGTCAACTATACCATGCACATTTCCATTACTGTGCTATTCCCAAATAAATTTAGTCATTAGAGAGTCTCTATTTGTTATTTAGTTTGACTGTACTAAAAATCTCGAAGGCTAAACCATGAGACACAAGTATCTGTGGCTCTGTTCTTGTGGGTTCAGCATTGAGCAGGGAACTTTTAGTACTTGTAGTCCTGGGTTTAAGAGAAGGATGGTATTTTAGGATCTGCCTTTGAGGAGCCCTGACAGGATACAGCCCCAGTCCTGGGCTGGGCTTGGAGGCAGGTGAGATAGAAAAATAAAGAGTAAGATAGACCAGAAAAAGGAGCGCACCTATCTCTGTTTGGACCAAGGACAAAACCATGTCAATCCTCAGAGCAGCTTTAGTTCTTCTCCTTTTATTCTGTATTTCAGGTTGTGTCCTTGTGGGCCTGCCAGAATAATTTGGGCTTGTTCCAGAGATAAACATCTTAGTGATGTTTCTCTCGCAATGCTGGTTTTGGAACTTGAAAAATCTCTGCTTTTAGGGCACACCTCAAGCATCAACCTCTTCTCCCCAGGAAGCATGCGTTGCCCAATCAACAGGACGCTGAGAACTCCTTGTTTGAGACTAAAAAAAGTTGCATTATCTATTAAGAAATATGCTGTATAAATTCCCGAGTTACCAAAAATCATCATTTAACAAAAAATTAAAAACATGAAGCTTCTACTTATTAAAACATATGTCTACTTCCTTTCCTTCATGTACATAGTGTCTTTTCATTCGGCGTGGGCAATCAGAGCCATTACAAGTGTCTTAGGCAGAATTTTGAAAACCACAACTGTGTTCACTTACACTTCAATGTGAGAGGCATTGCTCTCTAATAAAATTGGTTATTTAATAGTGTCATCATCTTTTCAAAACTGACAGTTTTCCTTCCTAGTTAAATTGTCATCTTGTGGCACAGCCTGTGTTAAATGATCCTATTTAATTCTCAAATGGCCTCATATTCCAAACTGAAATACCCTTCAGAGCCTTTCCTCTAGATTTGGCACATTTCTTTTCTCTTTTTTTTTTTTTTTTTTTTTTGGTGCTGAGGATCGAAATCAGGACCTGGCACTTGCTAGGCAAGCACTCTAACCACTAAGCTAAATCCTCAGCCACATTTTGCACGTTTCTACACATACCTTTCCAATCTATTTTTTTCCTCAGCACGATCTATCATCTGTAATAAAGACTATTTAAATCGATGCAGTACAACTGAATCAAAACTGACCTTATCAAGAGCATTGGCATATTAGATGGCCATCAGTTGGCTTAGCAGAAAGTACTTGAGGGCTTGCTTTGGCAACTATTCAGGAAGGCAGATGGACAGAGAAATGAGTTGGAAAGCCTTTAGGTTTCCTTTTATTTTCTTCTTTCAGTTTTATAAAAATGTAATATAATACCACTAAATTTTTTTTAAAATAGAAAAATAAATACATTTTTTGATTTTTATTTTTCCGTTAGTGTGTGTTTGCAGTACATAATGATTACATTCAACGTGGGGAGTTGGTACACGTACATTACACATTTTAATTCTTTTTATTTTCCTTTCCCCCTTTCCTTCTCCCCCCCTCCATCTTTTAGTTCCTTCTCAATTAGAAAATATCAGTCTCTCCTGGAAAAATAAATACCTTAACACTATTGTTACCAGGGGCAATGGCATCCTGGGACAGGTCTCCAGTTCTTGTGTATGATGAACAAAGAATTAGATGCTGCACTCAATGCTAAGGGAAAGGCAGCTCAGTTTGGTGAAGTTTAACGAGGAAGGTATACTCAGAGCAAGCAGGCTCCAGGCAGTGGCGTGAGTGCCGGAGGGCATTAGGCTTAAAAATGTAAAGTATTGTGCGGGTCTGGGGCACCTCCCCCTGGGTCTCTCAGGGCGTGATTGACAGGGTGCTGAGTCATATGAGTGGTATCTGCTGCACATGTCCTTTCCCATAATTCACTTTGTTATAATTGGATGTATGAGATGGAGTCCATATGTATGAATTTTAACAAGCTACAAGTAAAGAAAGGTCACTGTAGGACATGCTGGCAGGCCAAGCGTGAGTGTGTCCCCATTTGGAATTTCAGAATTTTCCAGAGGTCTTTGTTATTCTTATTTCTGCCTGTGGGAAGTGGGCCTTAGGACAAAGGTCAGGGGGTAGGCCCTGGGGCATTACCAGGAGGGGATCGAGCCCGTGGAATACCTGTATTATTACCTCCTGAGACCTGGTCCCTGAAAATCTTAAGGGGTGCAGAGAGAGAAATGTCTGTCTTCTATAGCTACTTCCTGCTGAATAGGGGTGCTTATCCTAACCATGTTGAGACCATGGAAGTCTCCTACTGCCTGATCTGGGGGCTAAGGGAGAATTTTCTCTAAGAATTTCTTGATGAGTTACAGATATGGAGGTTGGTTTTGGTTCTTGGCTTAGGTAGTTTTGTTTTGCTTTTTTTTGTTTTGGTGCTGGAGATCAAACTCAGGGCCTTGTGCTTGCTAGGCAAGCACTCTACCACTGAGCTAAATCCCCAACCCTACCACTGGTAATTTAATGGCTGCTGCCAGAGCAGGTTGGTTGGTTTTCTTTTCTGAAAAGAACCTTGAGGGCATCCACTGGTTCACAGTTGTATAAGGTTTCTGGTCTCTCTTCTTCACTTTCTGGTGCTTCAGGTGGTTTGGGTTTACCCTGGAGAGGTGACTCTAACAAGTATTGAGAGCTAGGGTCAATGGGAATAGAAAAGAAGACATCCTTGAGGTCAAGGACAGAGAACCAGTTAGTGTCTCCAGGGTCTCTGCAAGGAGGTGTATGGGTCTGCCAGGAAGGGGTGAATATGTATCACCGCCTCACTGATGACTTTGAGATCTTGTACTAGGTAATATTCTCATGATGACTTGACTGTTGGTAAAATGGGTGTGTTGCCTCAGGACTGGTATAGCACAAGCAACCCTGTAGCCAAAAGTTTATCAATAATGGGCTTCAGCTCCTGACTAGCCTCTTTTCTGTGACAGTAAAGATTAGAGTCTTTGAGCTGAGTGATTACCAGGGTGGCCTTGACAGTCCTCCCCAGGATGCCATCAGATCATGCTTGGGCATCAACTTCTGGCAGAGGATTCAGGCCTGATAGAACCAGTGTCGTAGTTGCCAGGGACCTGTGCAGGCCGCCTTGGGCACTGTCAGTCACTGTCCAGCCGCCAAGGCAGTGGATGACCACATCCCCTTCTGGGAAGGAGGGCAGTCCCTTCTCAGCGCTGAGGGTCCTCACCCATGTTCAGACAGGCTCAGAGAGGACTTGGTGACTTTTGAGAACACTCCCTTGCCCAGTGCCCGGATCACTTGTGCTTGAAGCACCCAGACTCGGCTCCATCACCCTTCTGTTTACCTTGGCACCGCAGGCTTTGTCATGAGCCCTATCCATCAGGGCCAGCATGGCTTTTAGCCTACCATTTCTCCTTACTCAGTTCCTGTTTGTCCTCTACTTCATCATGGTTGTTAAAAACCAGGTAAGGCACATTTTCCAATTGACTTTTCCCAGCTTGTGGGCCCTGTTGGAGTTTCTGGAGTTTCCGCCTAATGTCTGGAGCTGACTGGCTAATAAAATACTCTCCTCTTTGGATAATTTGGCCCTCTTTAGACTCCAGGTTTAAATTACGAAGTGCCACTTCAAGCTGGTGCAAGAAAGCAGCTAGATTTCCATCAGACCCCTGACTGCTTGTCCTGAGCAGATCATAATTTACAGCTTGGGCGTGCCCTGTGCATACCCACTGAGATGGCCTGGAGGTTTAACCTCCATTTGGCTTTTCCAACCCCAGTGTGTAATCCCACCCAGGCCCTTCTGAGGGCCCCAAAAATGTACCATCAGGTGTGGTTGCAAAGGCTTCATCGTTGGCTTCTCTTGCAGCTCTTACAATTCTCTCTCTTTGTACTGCTGTGCAGCAAGAAAGCAGAGTGAACTAGACATCTCACCAGGTCAGATCAAAAGCTATGGTCAGGGTATGGAGTCCATCAGCAAACTTCTCAAGGTCCTCAGAAAATTTACCCAATTTCTCTTTGCCCAATTTCCATTTCTGGCTATCCATTTGATGGATACTCAGAAAATTTACTCAGTTTCTATTTCTGAGTATCCATTTGATGGATACTCAGGAAATTTACCCAATTTCCATTTCTGAGTATCCATGACTGAAAAAGGGACCTGAACTCAGATGGTACTATCTGTGCTTGTCATTTCTTGAAGGGGTAGAATGCTGGCAGGCTTAGATATTGAATTCCTGAGTCCAGGACCTTATGGTAGGCAGACCTGGACCTAGTGTGGGCTGGGCCCAGGAGGTCGTCTTTATCCCCTGGGGGCACTGATGATGCAGGTTGATAAGGAGGCTGGCTAAGGTGGGGTCAATATAACCCAGTATCTGAGGGGGCATTCAAGCAGGGAGTTGGGTGCAGTAGATGAGGCATACCCCACAATGGGCCTGTTTGGGCAGGAGGAATAAGAATTAGGTTGTGCGAACCTAATAGGACATCTCCTGGGTCTGTTCTCAACCTGTTCATCCCCACTGTGTCCCCTGATGAGGCTGAACTCCTTGGGATTAGGTCACAAGAAGCTTACAGAGAGTTCCCTGGGTCAGTCCTTGACCTTTGAGTCTCTAGAGCATCCCCTAGTAGAATCTAACTCCTTGGGCGGGTGCCAGACATCTCTGGCCTTGTGTGGGCACCTGTCTCACTGTCTGTGGACCTTTGGATCTCCCCTTTTTGGCCACAACCCATTTCCCAGACGGGGGGTAAGGAGCTGGGGTGTCCTCCTGACTGTATGCCTCCTGCCAATTATAAAATCACCTAATACCATAGTATGCTTGTTTAAAGAGGAGTAGTAAGCACTTCCTTCAATAATACCCTGTTAAATTTCCCTGCATAAGTGCCTCTTTACTCTGGCTGACAGAGGTGAGTAATTTGACAAATGGTCTTCAATTGCACCCACTTCCAGGGGAATAGGGTCTCTGGGTCCTGATAAACTTTTCCCCAGCCATGGCAAGTAGGGCAAGTGGAGCTTGCTTGCTTACAAAGAACTGAGAGAAGCCTAATGGGTGAGGAACCTAGTAGGTGGCAGTCTGAGAACTGGGAATAGGACATGTCCCTAGGGAAAAGAGACCAATTAAGTGGGAAGGCCATCTGAACTGCTGTTAGCTTGGGAGAGGTAGGATTTTGGACCTTGCTGCCACCAGCTGCCTGGGTAGGACCTTGCTTTAAAAGTTTGAGCTCTTATATAGTCCCTCACTCCTTCCTAGTCCCTTCTTCTGTCCCCAACTCCCCTGCATTTCCACTAGCACATATCACAAAAGGGTCCAAGTTTCCTGGCAGATGAAGAGCTTTACAATGAGAAGTCAGTTAGCAACCACGGGTTACATATCACCCTAGACAGGGAGACAAACTTGAGGTCAGAATCATCATTACATTGGAACCAAGTAGGCTGGAGGGAGGAAGAAGGCCAGCATCAGAGAAGTACTCCAAGAGGCCCCAGGAAGAGATATCTGTAGGCAGGTTTGACAAGTGGCCCTAGGACTCAGGAAGGTTGTGGCTGACAAAGGCTGGAGTGGTGCACTTCCTGTGGACCTAGGTGCCTTTAAAACACGGAAGCCACTTGCTTTCCCTTCTCACTCCCACATAGAGGGGGCACTCTAAGCTTTTCTGCCCTCCAGTTCCTTGCCTCTCCCTGATAACTACTATCAAAAAAAAAAAAAAAAAGGATTTGAGACAGGGAGAGAGAAGAAAGAAACAATTGAAAAGCCTTTGGGTTGAGCTATCCATAGTCAAGGTCTCTGTAGTCCTCAGGCCTCTTTTTACCTCCTGGCTGGCTCACCAAGATACTACCGTGGGCGACGGGGTCCCTGGACAGGTCTGCAGGTTCTTGTGTATGATGAACAATGAATTAGACACTACATTCGATAGAAAAAGCAGCCCAGTTTAGTGAAGTTTAAAGGGGGAAGGTATGCTTAGAGTGGGGGGGTCTTGCTGGCAGGAAGAAAAATGCCACAGGAGCTGGAAGGCACTGGGCTTCAGAATTTAAAGCATCGCACGAGGCCCGCGGCACCTCCCATTGGGTCTTTCAGAGCAGGATTGACAGCATGATCGACAGGGTGCCAAGCCAGGTCAGTTGTATCTATTGTACACGTCATTTCTCATAATTCACTCTGTTATAATTGGATGCGCGAGATGCAGTGAAGTATGTGGACCTTTAACGAGTTCCAAGTGAAGAAAGGTCATTGCGGGTCATCCAGCAGGTGTAGCGTGCATGTGTTCTGCTTTGGAATTTCAGAAATTTCCAGAGGTCTTCGTTATTCTCGGTTCTACCTCGAGGAAGTGGGCCTTAGGACAAAGGTCAGGGGGCTTGGGCCTGGGTCATTGCTGAGGTTCAGATGAGGGGAGAGGGGTGGTCCTGTAGCCCTGATTGTACTGTGCATATTACTACCACCAAACAAAAATTAGTTTCATATTTTTTACATTACTGTCTTAGTTACTTTCTCATTGCTGGGACAAAATACCCAACAACCATAAGTTAAAGGAGGAAAGGTTTATTTTAGCTGACAGAGGTTTCAGTCCACAGTTGGCTGCTCCAAGGCAGGTCAGCATGGCAGAGAGGCATGGCAGGGTGCCAGGCAGGAAGCAACTAGCAGCAAGCCTTCCTTTCCCTTCTTACTCCATTCAGGTTACAAGTCTATTGGTTGGTGCCACTCATAGGTCTTCCCATCATTCACACCCAGAACCAGGCTATGCCAATCAGTGGACTGATCCAGAATAAGACACCCAGGATCCAGCCACGTCCCCCAACCCCACCTGGAGTGCCTGAAGCTGTGGGGGTATGTCTAGATGGGCTGGGGATTTAGCCTGGTGGTTAGAGTGCTTGCCTCACAAGCACAGGGCCCTGAGTTCAATCCCTGGCACACACACACAAAAAAAAAAACCAACCAAAAAAACAAAACAAACCAAACAAACAAAAAATAGAAGGGTATTTCTGGGGCTGGGGATTTAGCCCAGTGGTAGAGCGCTTGCCTAGCAAGCACAAGAACCCAAGTTTGATCCCCAGCATCAAATAGATATATGCCATAACAGTTACCTTCTAGTGTTTGTTCCTGTGTATATGCCTTCAAAAAAACCATAGTTTAAGTATAATGAACTGTAATTATGTGTTTTTTTAAAAGCTTGGTACTAAGTTACAAGTACATTTCTTATTTTTACATTTTCCCATGTTTTTTACCTTTTAGTGCCGTTGTGGTCTTTCATAACAGTACTTCACCATCTGTTTAACGATTTCCTTGATAATGAACAGTAGCCATGAAACCTAGTATTGTTCAGGATAATTATTAACCACTGGTAAATATAGTGTAAATATAATTTAATACACATAATGAAAATGGATATTAGCTATGATTTTCTGTAATTACAATAATTAATTGCTACCTGTTTCAGCTTAGTAAGTTATCTAACATCTTTGCATCTCAGTTTCTTCTTCTGTAAAATGGCTACTATAGTGGGCATGGTGGCACATGCCTGTAATCCCAGCCCTCAGGAGGCTGAGGCAGGAGGATCACTGTGAGTTCAAAGCCAGCCTGGACTACATAGTGAGACCCTGTCTCAAAGGCAAAAAAAAAAAGGTATTGATTGCAGATCATGTACCCTAGGTTCAATTCCCAGCATCAGGGGGCAAAATACCTATTCCACAGGATTATTTTAGGATTACATGTAATAATGTAAATCGCTTAACATTACTGTTGCTATAGCAACATCTGCAACTGGGAGCATCCACCAGTGACTTCTTCATAGTCACAATAAAATGGATTCCTATTTAGATCTGAAGTTGTATGAAAACAGAGGAATAGTTTTAAAGAATTAGTGCATTTCTTCTGATACTATTTTGTAAGTATACTTGTAAGAGGGAAAAAAAGAATTATTTAAAATCTGTCACTTGGAAAGTTAATAAGCACACAGAACTTCTCCATCCAGAGGATGACGGTGAAAGTCAAAACATGTACATTTTTAAGCTCACTCAACACAGTTCAACCCACAAAGTTCTTTTATGAATGTGTGTCACACTATTATATATGGGAGAAAAATATTTGAAATGCCTCATACCGTCCTGCCAAGTGAGTGTGTTTTGTTGTTCATTTAACAACTTCCGCTTCTTCTTCTTCTTCTTCTTCTTTTTTTTTTTTTTGTGGTTTTTTTTCTTGAAACAGGTTCTCTCTATGTAATTCAGACTGGCCTGGAACTGACTAGGTAGCCCAGACTGGCTTTGAACTCCCCACGATCCTCCTGCCTCACAGACCATTTAACTTCTATTTTAAGTCAGATCAAACCAAATGCAATCTGAGATAAATAAAGCGAATCATAATAACACACTCACTTCTTAGGACTGCTTTGAGGATTTAAATGTGTTAATATCCATACAGTAGACTAATTGCCTGAATGTACTACTAATGTGTTTACAACAAAATAAAAATAACATCATTCCAACACGCTGAAACTCTTAGTAGTTTTTACGTGATGTGATCAGTAATTTTGTTCATAAGTCTATGTGGAGGAATTTAATGTTATTTATGTGCAGATTTTTGTCATTTCTAATTTTTTCTTTCACGAATAATGCCACAAATGAACATTTTCCTTTAGGATAGACTCCCTGGGGTGGATTTTCTGGAACCGGTTAGTGAAGGAGCAGTTGGGTTTTAACAAGAAAGTTCTGCAGGAAGGGGGCAGAAGAAACTGAGCTGGGGTTTAGGGCCCAGAAGGTGTTGGCCAGGTCAGGAGGGCTGCGCCGAGGTCGGGGCACTCTGCACAGGTCCACACTCAGCTGTTGGGTGTCAGCAGAGGACAAGAGCAGAGTGGTGTGTGCCAAGAGAAAAGGCTGGAATCCCACCGGGTGACGTTTAGCTCCCTTCACATCTCTCCTTTGAAATGCAGAGTTATTTTGTTCTTTGGGTGTGTTTCCACTAAAGCTTTTCCCAGTATCAGGACCATTAAATGCCGCCTACACGCCTCAGACTGCATTTTATACTAGGGCTGAAGCAATAAGGTAGAGCACTTTCACACAGTTACATGTGGATGCAGGAGAGAATTTCAAAATTAAGTTTAAAGTGTAATACACTTGAGCGATAGACAAATACTGAAATCTATAGAAGTATGGGACAGAGGTGGGGAAGCATCCATCCCAGCATTGAGAGGCTGGCCCGGGGGAAGGGCAGAAAGTGCTGCTGGGAGGCGGGAATGGTTGGGATGAGAACACGGGCGCAAGCTGCAGAGGTAGCCAGGCTCCTTGTACATCACTTAAAGAGTGTGGGCTTTCTGTGGGCCATTTTGCCCAAGAATGGCTCAGAGCACCTTGTTTATGAGGGTGACCACTAGCTGTCGCTGTGGAGCAGGTCGGCTTCCCCACCGCTCAATGCCCGACGGTGACCTCAGCCTGGAGGGCGGGGCCGAGTCAGCAGGTGCCGAGGCGGCCACGCCTCCTCCAGCTCTGTGGCTGGGTGCCGAGCAGTGACTCACAGACGCTCCTGCTGAGGGGGCGCCCACCTGGGCTAGAGCTTTGCCGGGAGCTGGGGGCAGAAATGCTCTGGTGCCCCACCCAGCCGCTGGGTGGCGCTGCGGGCCCCGCGGGCGCCTGGAGGCCGGGAGGGGCGTCCGTCTTTAGGGCCTTGCGGGGAAAGGGACAGGGGAAGGGGGACACTGCCATTCGGCCGGCCCTAAATTATGCTATGGAGCACTTGTCTGCCTCTGAGGCCTGCTTCCCCATCTTCCTCCCAGAAACGACTCTCTGTGCTGCTGTTCTTCTGACACTTTTCTCTTCTTTTTTCCCTTCTCCTCCCACGTCCTCTCCTTTTCCTTCCCATCCCTTCGACCCGAACCCTAACCCAGAGACTGCTAGGAAGTCCCTTCCCTATGGTAGGGGGAAAAAGCAATATTTTTATCATCAGGGACAGGGAGCTGAGGTCAAGAGAAAGCCGGGCAAACCCGCTTTGCTAAACCAGCCCTTCCTCCTGGCCGCCGCCCTGTGCGGTTACACCCTGGAGCCGGAGCCCCCTCGCCTTGACACATTTTCACAGTTTACTGTTCTTCATTAAACTCGATGTGGCCCGAGCTGCTCTGGGTCGCCGTTTCCTTATGAGGGCCCCCACGCGTGTCAAACTTGTGTTAAATACACTCGCATGGTTTTCTCTGATTCATTTATCTTGTATCAGTTTCATTCTTGGACCCAACAAGGACCCTGAGAGGATGGAGGTAGAGTTTCCTACCTCTACAGTGTATGTTAGCTCTCCAGGCTTATTTATCCTACGCAACTGAGACTCTGTGCCCTTTGACTTCTAGCTCCCCATCCCTTTTACTTCCCTCCACTGGTAACCATCTTTCTACTCTGTTTCTACCTATTTGAGGTTTTTGAAAAGGATTTTGCACATTAAGGGAGGTCATGCAGTGTTTGTCTTTCTGTCCTAGCATATTTCACTTAGCATAATGTCGCCTAGGCTCATGCAGGCTGTTGCAAATGGCAGTACCTCCTTTCAGAAGTTGAAGAATGTTCCATTGTATTTGTATCCTGTGAATAATGCCGTGATGATTGTGGGAGTGCAGATATCATTACCACTTGGGGATTTCCCTCCCTTTGGGTATATCTAGTAGAACTGCTGAGTCACACATGTTAATCTAAAACCAAACTAAACCAAACAAAATAAGACAAGAAGCAGATTCTTCAAAGAACAGTGATGTTTGTTTGGGAACAGCAAACACTGGGATGGGAATACTTGTGCCTTAATAAACAATGGGTGTGTTCAAAGAGGCAGGGAGAAGTTGCTAAAGGCAGAAATGAGGAGGATCACATTAGATATTTTTAAGCAATAATCCTTGGCCTCAGTGATCGATAACAAATGTCATCAATTCAAGGTCAAATGGACAGAGGCTGGGTGGATACCCTAGTGGAAGTACTTTTTGTACAAGGCTGTGGGGACAGACGTGCAAGTCTGTGGTTCTGGCAGAGTCTTTTGTGATAGCTACTATTAGGCAATCATGCATAAGATCCCTTCCTTTACAACCTCCTAGCTTTATTTACTTTTTGTGTGTGTGTGTGTGTGTTAGGGTTGACAATGCACATTTCTTGCACATTCCCTAGTTTTGATCAGGATTTTTCTATGCAAACATTACTGATTCACCATCGTGTAGTTAGGTTTTAGTTGCCCCTTCCTGCCGGGACAGACCCGTCCTGGTTGTTGGTCTGGTCTGGTCCTGTGTCGGGGGTGGGGTGGGAGATGTAGAGTGGGCAGTGATTGGTGACTGCAGTCAGTGACTGGCCATGTTGAGCAGGAAAGAGTTAGATGGAGTGATCTTCAAGCCAAGTTTACCGGCAGTGCACTGATAATTCAGCTCTTTCTCTCCTGGGGCGACGGCTGTCATCTCCAAGCACTGGAACAGTATTGTTTTGTGAGCAGTTGTACTTCTGCAGAATTTGATGTGCAAGAGGTATGAAGGCTAAAAAGGAACATATAAAACAATACCAATAAGAGCAAAACAAACCCAATCTATGTAATTCTTCTGAGCCAAAAACCAATTTTTTCTTTACAGTTATACCAATTTTTGCCAAAGGTAATCAAAGAAAAACACATTTGTTTGTAAAATAAGTTTAGTTTTATCCAGATTGTAAAAGTACTTACTAGAGTCTGAATTTGATTGCACATGTTTTAAAGAATCAAAACTGTCCAGATGCCAAAAGACTTGAGTAGCCATGGTTAAAATTTGATGAGAGTTCAGAAATTGACAAGAAAATTTAATTATTCTCATTGCATACAGCATTTTGGGGGGGTTGCTGGGGATCAAACTCAGGGCTTTGTGCTTGCTAGGCCAGTGCTCTACCACTGAGCTAAATCCCCAACCCTTGCTTTATTCTTTCGAAGATTCAGTTTTCTTAAGTAATTAAAGACTAATAAAGGCAGTAGAAAACACAAAGAATTATCTTGACAAAACACAAAATCTTGGCTAAAACCAAAACTTCTTGTAAGCTTTTACTAAGAACAGATAAATATTTTAAGAAAATCTTGTTGGTTTAAACATAAATTTGTTTTATCAGATATTAATACTCAATTTGTAGAAGACTTTATAAATTATTTTACTATTTATAGACAAGTTGGTCATACACAAATTTGCTTTCATAAAGTTCACCCTTAGAAATCTGTCGCGACTTCCTCAGACCCTCTGTGACTTGATTAAACCTATTTCCTTCCTGTCTGTCCGTCCCTCCCTCCCCCTTCCTCCCATCTCTCTTTTCTCTGTTTTAATTTTCTTCACCAAAAATGCATCTTCATAATTTCTTTGCATCGGTTTCTCCCATACTTACTGCTGGCTGTTTCCTTCTGTAACATTTTGAAACAATCATTAAAAACACTTTCAGTTTAGACTTAGTACTTTTTTTCTCAATAAAAATACATAAGCTGGACCATTATATGTAAAAGGTACCAATACATGTTCTTGGTTTAAAATAAAAATACATAAGCTGGATGTGGTGGGGCATGCCTGTAATCTGAGCACTCAGGAGCCCGAGGCCGAGGCCGAGGCAGGAGTATCGCCACAAGTTCCAGGCCAGCCTGGGCTATGTAGCGAGATCCTGTCTCAAAAAAAAAAAAAAAAAGAGAGAGAGAAAGTACATATAGAAATGTTGCAGAGAAAAAAATACTTTCAGCTCGGCAAGCAAACCAAGCGCTGCAAACCCAGAGAACAGGATGAATGAATGCAGTTTCCCTCTGCATGATGTCTTCGTTATAGGTTTTTATTTTATTTTTTATCAAACGATTCTTAATTTCTTTTTTTAAATGAGGCTCTGTTTATTCAAACAATTTCTCTTTCTCTGTTAAACTGAGTAGAATTGAGGAGAAATCAAAGAAAGTCTCATGTATTAGATTCTGAAGTACATCCTCTGAATGCAGAGTAGGGTCAGCAGGCGAGGCACAGCTTGTGGGCCTTGTCTCTGCAAACACAGCAGGAGGGTGGCAAATCCGTTTCTTTGCAAGAGTTCTGGAGGGGAAACGCGAAACATCTACGTTTCCAAAGCGGAACTCTCGAGCTCTCCAGCCGGGAACGTCCAGAAAGCCTCCAGGTGGTCCCGAGTGCTGAGCGCTGGCACGTGCGTGCGGACACCCTCCTGGGCGGTCCGGGGCGCGGCCGAATCGCACGCCCGCGGTGCTCGGCGCCGGGATTCCCGCAGGAATGCGGCCTCTGCGCTCGTGTGCGGAGATCTGGAAGCAGCAGCTTCCCGGGCGGGGGAGGGCGGGGCTGGAGCCTTTGAGGTCGGCGACGCTTTTCCGGCCGCTGTGCAGACCCGCGTGCGTTCTCCACGAGCAGGGTCGATGCCCTGCGCGGGCGGTCTGCGCCGGCTGACATCCCGGCGAGCTCGCCTCCTCCGCACGCCCGGAGCTGAGGCCGGCCGGCCGGGAGAGCGCCTCCGTCACCCCAGCGCCTCTCTGAGTGTAAAAGCACACGTGTGGATTAGAATTTTTGACCCTTTATAACTTTATTTTTAGTGAAGACTCCGGAAGAAAGCAATCTTGAATTTTTTCCATTACATCAAAAATGTACGAAAACATTTATGAATAGACCCAAATATATAGCCTTTTCCATAGAATTTAAGCATCCAGGAGTACTTAGTAACTGATGTTTAGGATTTTAAGTTACTTAGAAATGTCTCAGATGTCTTATATCTATTACTTCACACAACTAAGACTTTACATGAAAAGTTTACGAACATTTATCCCATTTATATCTATCTGTGTTTTAACAATTATACCTAATTACTTAAGAGAACTGAGTTATTAGATAAGCAGAGCCGTTATTATAAGTTATTTTCATGTCAAAGAAAAGCGCTGAAAATCAAAGTGTTGTGCTTACATGCAGGACTCAGGGGGGCTGCCTCCCCCTCCATTCGCCTATTTGTTCTTAGATCCAACTTGCAGCTCTGTGATCTTAAATATCTACCGCAGCTATACATAGATGAGTTTGAAGACAGATTTGTTTTGAGTAAATGTACGTTAGCTTTATTGTCAGTTTGTTTAGCAATCTGCAGTTACAGTTTTCACTGCGATCCCAGCAGTCCGCATTCCCAGGCCCCTGCTAACACTCTTGGTTTTGGTTTGAATCTCCCTGATGATCAGTGATGCTGGGCACCCTTTCATGTACCTGCTAGCCATTTTTATTTCTTCTTTTGAGAAACGTCAATTCAGGTCCTTTGGCCATTTTCTGATCTGATTATTTGCCTTTTTTGCTATTGAGTTGTGTGAGTTCCTCACATAGTTTGAATATTAACTGTTGTCTGACATATGGTTTGCAAATATTTTCTTCCAGTTCATTGGCTGCCTTTTCAATTTGTTGTTTCTTCATGTTGTAGCCCTTGAATACATAAAACAAAAAGAAAAATTACAGCCATGCGAAAAGGCAAGAAAAAGCATTCAGAAGAGCTAACAAAGTCACCAGAACTGACTCGAATAGGACTCAGATCCTGGAACTGTAAGGCAGGGAATTCAACACATCCATGATCACTATGCTGGAGACTCTGAAGGAAAAGATGATAACATAAAACCAGATGGGCGATGTCAGCAGAGAGATGGAAACTCAAAGAAGGAATCAAAACAAAATGTTAGATGTCAAAAACACAGCACCAGAATCAACAGTGAAATTGAAGACCATTCAACAAAAATTACCTAAAGTAAAAGAGAGAGAGAGAGAGAGAGAGAGAGGGAGGAGAGGAGAGAAAAGGAAACAAAAGAAGAGGAAGGAGGAGGAGGTGGTGGAGGAGGAGGGAGAAATCCACAGCAGAACATCTAAACACTGTGGTAAAACATCAAGTAGTTACCATACATGTAATTGGAATATCAAGAGGACGTGAAAGAGACCAAAGTGGGTAGAAGAGAGAACAGAGTAGAGGATATATTTGAAAAATTAATGTCTTCAGAGTAAAAAGGTCGGTGGTTGTGGAGATGTTTGTGAAGGCAGAGGGAGCGATTTTGAAGGCAGTGAAACTGCACTGTATGGCGCTATAGGCAGCTACGTATCATCATGATCTGCGCAAACTGTAGACTGCAACACCAGCAGTGAATACCATGTAGACTCGAAGTTTGGGGGATGGTGGCGTGCCAGAGTGGGTTCATTGGTTTTAACAAATGTCCCACTCTAGAGGGAAGTGTTGACGGAGAAGGCTGCGAGAAGGGCGCCAGCGGCCACATAGGAACTCTGCATCCTGCTCAAGTTTGCTGTGAACCTAAAACTGCTCTGAAAATAAAGTATTTAAAAAAGGAAAGAATCCATCTCCCTTCTATCCGTATCTCCCGGTTTATTACTGTGTTTCGTGACTTTTTGGCCTGTTGTCACTGGGGCCAGAAGGTCTGTTTTACCTTTTAAAAAAGTCTCTTTTTCTCAGCTACCTTTTCACAGTTGTTCGAAGTTAGGGTTAAGAATTGCTGGGGGTGCGGTTAGCGTCTTAGGAATACCCTCATTTACTTGGTATTCTCTTGGTAACCCCTGCAGAAGGGTGGAAGATTAGGGGTGCTGAGATCTTGACACTGAGATGGTGTTGCTGGATACATCTGTATCAGAGTGGCTCCCCTTTTTCTTTCTACTGTAAATTAGTTTGGTTTGCATACTTCCCTTGAGAAATTAAGAGGTGCTCTGAGACTTGATGAGCATGTGCATCTCAGGGCTGTGGGTTGGACATAAATGAAGAAGAGTGTGTGTCCTGGGAAAATCCTTGGATGGCAGGCTGTGCTAGACAAGGTCATGTGTTCTACCCTACAACATCCTGAGAGGGGTGTGGGAGGTCACTCTGAGCCAGGGAAGGTTTGCCCCATAAATCAAGTCCCAGAAGATGGGCCATAAACATAATGCATGCTCACCTCTTTCTATAATACAACTTTGTCACCTCCAAAGGGGACATGTAGGAGGTACCACCAAGATGTGAGAAGAAAATATCAAGATTTCCGTTTATGTTTTTTAGAAGATTTCTATGTTTGTTTTATGTTGGTAAATATTATATGCATCTATTACATAAATAGTAATTTATCTTTTTAGAAGCATAGAGTATGCTTAATCATAATTTTTATGACAATAAAATATGTGATGGAGAGTTTTAGAGAGAAACACTGTAGACTCTTTGATTTAGTCCTTTGACTCTTGCCGGTGACTGTTGTCTCAGTCTGTTTTCCATTACTGCAACTGAATACTGCAGACTGGGGAGTTTATCAAGAAGAGACTGCTTACAATTCTGGAGGCTGGTGAGTTAAAGCCACGCCCACCCCCAGCTCCAGCATCTGGTGACGGCAGCATGGCAGGGCGCATCCAGTGGTGAGATGGAGCCAGCAAATTAGAAATTTGCTTTTATAAAAAGCCACTCCCACCATAACCTGTTTAATCCATTAATCCACAAGCGGGTTAATCCTTGCACGAGGGCAGAGTCTCCTGACACTGTCACATCCCCAAGATTCCTATCTCCCAAGGGTGCTGCTCTGGGGACAAAGTCCTGACACAGGAGATGGATTCAGTCCCACCCTGGGGTGGGCCCTGGAAGGAGCCTGCCGGGTGCCCTTCCTCGGGGATCAGAGGTGGCTGCTGTGTGCCTTCTGCCCTTTCCTCTCCCCTTTTTCTTGCCTGAAACAGTGAGTGACACCAGAGGCAGAGCAGCCATCCCAGGACCACACAGCTATAAGGAAGAGGCAGGACAGTTGGGTGGACAGAACGAGGATCTGGGCTCCCCGAAGGCCCTGTCTGCCCCACCCAGCCTTTCTCCTTGACAGAGCCACAGCCGCACACTGGCTCGCTGGCTACCAGGGACATGTAGGGCCAGCACACATGCAGGCCTGGACTCCCGGCCTCTCTGACACTTGGGCTAAGACTGTTGGTGCCGTGCAAGGTGTTGATGCTCTTGGAGTTGAAAGGTGCGAGCTTCTGGTGTCTTTGGGATACCTGACTCGTCCTCTTTCCCTGGCAACGGGAGAAAGATTTTCTGTTACTCTGCTAGTCAGCTTGACTGCGTTTCCTGACAAAAAGAAGAAGAAGAGCCAGTTTGAGTCATGCTGTCAGGCTTGGAGTCGGGTGCTGCAGAGGACAGGCAGTGAACTGGCCCAGCAGGGCAATGCTTTCTGTCAGGAAGGTGGAGCTTGCTCGTCTCTGGGATTGTTGGGGCCTGCTGCTCAGAAATGGAGGGCACCCACCTCTTTCTTCTTCGCCCACAGGCAGCCATTTCCTGTCGGCGGCTTGAAGCTGGTGATGAAGATTTACTTTCTGGAAACAGGCAAGTGCTACACACCCGCCAGTCAGCTCCCTTCCACCTATTCTGGAGAGTGAGTCATTAAACCCTGACCAGCAAAGCCCTGGACATGAGGAAAGAGTTAGCTTAACATTAACAACATAGTTTTCTTTGTTCTCGTGTTCGCTCTGTGCCACCGAATAAGCTGCCAAGTGGGCAGAATCAGTGAAAGGCTGAGTTACGCTGAGCAGTCCAAGACCTTAGTATGTACTTGGGCCTCAGGCAGAAGGCAAAAACTGCTTTTGACTTAACTTTGGGTGTAGATTTGCCATCTGGTCATGTTCCTGTCTGGGCATTCAGCTCTTCTCTGAATCAGCCCTCCCACCGGCCTCCTTGTTGACAATCTCCAGGGCCTGTGCTCTTGGGAACCTGGCTTCTCAACCCTGGATTCTGGGTCTGGAGCAGCAGCTCATCACTTGCATCGACACCCCTGGTGCCAGGCCTTCCTGCAGGTGCCGGGGTACAGGGAACTAAACCGACAACGCTCCAGCCTCAGGGAGCTAGAACAGTGGCTGCCCCTTTGGTGGGGGGTAGTCCTTGACGCCCTTCCCTTTGCCAGGCATACTATATTCTAAACAAAAGCCACATCTACATGATTAAAATGTTAACGGCTAAATAATCTTTCTTTAGATTTATAGAACCCAGAACTTTTGGTGACCTTCAGATGACATCAGAGTGTGTAATGTCCCTACTTAGTCTTTAACTCTGTGCTCAACTAGCACAAAGCTTGTGAATGGCCGTGAGGTTTAACTTGCAGAGAAATAATAGGTCATAACTAGCCAAGACACATGCTCTGGCTGATGCAGACCCTGTTCGGCACTTAGTCTTCTGCACATTGTTCCCTTGCGCTTCCTTTGCTCTGGATAAAGGACCTGTGTGCCCCTGAGTTCCCTGAGATGGGGCTTTGAAAACAAAAGCCCCTTCATCTTCTCATGGCCGTCCGTTAAATACACCTGATTTCCTTCCCACCAGCTCTCACCTCCTGAGTGCTGTATTACCTTTCAAGTATCAAGCAGCTGACCTGGGTCTGGTCCGAAGTCAGTTGTAGTATGAGGGCTGTGGCATGCTATTTTCCAGAAATGGCTACCCTGGCATGAAACTCAGCCCAAATGTTCTTCATCCCACGTGACACTGACAATCTTCTGACAAGAGGTGTGGTTCATGTTCCGGCTCCTTGCAACTGGAGTGTCTTCAAAACAGCTTTCACCATGAGCGTATGGTTGGTCCTAAAAGGTAATCCAACTTTTGTTTGGTTCTTTCACCTGGGACTTGTGCCTTTGAGGCTCCGTAAGAAGTCTGGCAACCCTGAAGCTGCCATTCTGAGAGATCACAGAAAGACAGAGAGATGTCCGAGGTTCCCTAGCTGCTCCAGGCCTCAGTTTTCCAGCCATTTCCAGCTAAGGCACCAGACATGCACACGATCCAGCTTTCAGATAATCCTAGCCTCTGCCCTGTGAGCCTTGTGGACGGAACAGAAATTAACTGTCCCTCTGAGCCCTGTCCAGACCACAGATTCGTGGGCCATACGGATGTTATTTTATGTTTTAAGCCATCAAGTTTTGGGATGGTTTGTTATGCAGCCGTAGTAATTGGAACAGTGACAGACAATAAATAAGATAAATGAGCAAACAAGATAGCTAATTGTGAGAGATAAGATGAGGGGGAAAAATGGAGAGAAGGGAGCTGTAACATGCTGAAGTAGGTTTGAAATTTTATTGAGAGTGGTTAAGGAATAACTCATTGAGAAGGCTGTCTTTGAGGAACGGTTTGAAGGAAGACAGGTAGCTGGCCTCCTGGGTCATTCTGGACACATAGGAGTGAAAGCCTCATTCTTGTGTGGCTGAAGAGGAGAGTGCAGGTCAGTAGGAGATGAGGTCTGAGAGGGAACCGCAGCCAGATCACGTCAGAGTTGTAGCCTTCACTTTGCGTGGGATGAGATCACTACAGGCTTTGATGTAGATGTCACATAATTCTTTTTTTTTTGTTTGTTTGTTTTTTTGGTGCTAGGGCTCAAATCTGGGTCCTGAAGCAGGCTAGGCAAGCACTGTACCACTGAGCTACATTCTCAGCCCATGATTCTGTTTTAATCATACCAAATTCTTAAATTCTTCTTTTATTTTTTTGTGCCGGGAATCAAACTCAGGGCCTTGTGCTTGGTAGGCAAGCACTCTAACCACTGAGCTAAATCCCCAGCATACCAAATTCTTGCATTGGTATTTCTAGAAGTCAAATTCTGAGTAAAGATATGCCACCTCTTGACTTGTCTTTCTTGGTAGCCCACGATTATGTTACTATTGCCCATATGAGTTTCCAGGGGCTGCAATAACAAAGTACCACAAACTGGTGACTTAAAGAGGTGGAAATTTATTAAATCACAGTCCTGGAGTCTAGAAGATCAAAATCAAATTGTTGGCAGGGCCGGATCCCTCTGAAACCTGTTGAGGAGCATCCTTCCTTCCCTCTCTTACCTGCTGGTGGAGGTTTCCAATCCTTGACATTCTTTGCCTGCAGCCACCTCACTGGAAACTCTGCCTTTGCTGTCATGTGGTGTCCTCTCTTAAGCCTTTGCTTTCACATGGCCACTTAACGACACTGGTCATACTGTCCACCTTCATCTGGATGACCTCTTCTTTACCTAACTATATCTGCAATGATTTGTTTCCAAATAACTTCACATTTTGAGGCACTAGGAATTAGGATGTGAACATATTTTTGGGGGGATACAACTCGACCCTTAACACTACCATTTTTAGGAATGATAGGTCAATTCCTCAGAGGTTAGACTTGCCATCTTGGAATAATGCCTTATGCTGGTTAGTCTTCCCACTGCACGCATTGTGCACACATGCATATGCATCATGCCCTTTCTGTAAGCCTTGGAGCTCATTCTGTACGAGTACGTATAAGTCGACCTGATTCTTTGTGATTATGACATCATGGTTTCATAATACCGGTGTTCTCTAATTTAAATATTTTTCTATAGGTAGACATAGAGTTTATTTCCATTTTTGGGGCTACTACAAATGTAACATTTTCTGAATATTTAATATAAAAATTTCTTCATGAGAGGACATTATTTTTGGGGGGTGGTGCTACTACAAATGTAACACTTAGTGAAATGGTCCTTTTCTGAATATTTAATATAAATATTTCTTCATGAGAAGACATTATTTTGAGGGGTGGTGGCGCTGGGTATTGAACTCAGGGCCTTAGTGCTTGCTAGGCAAGCACTCTACCACTGAGCTAAATCCCCAGCTCTGGGAAGACATTATTAAAAAAAAAAAAAGATGCTGCTGAGTGGCCTCAAGCTAGAGTCAGCATCGAGTGTGCCTAATAAATGAGGGAGAAAGAGGAGAGAGATTGGATTCTCCAGGGTCAGACTCCTGGAGAAGGTAGTGCCAACAGGAAGCACTTTGAGAGGGACACGGCCAAGTGGAATTCTCTTGAGCTAAGTGATGAACACTGAATGTGTATAGACCGAATCTTCTTTCTTCCCTCTGAAATACTGGGAAGATGCTTCACTGGTCATTCATAGTCTCAGTGAGCTCGGAATTCCATTTGGGATCCACAAAGTGATGCTGGATTTATGTGTCAGTGTAGGTTGAGGACTGAGTGACTCGTGTGTGGATTGCACGTGCCGTGTAAAAGTAAACATCTGTGTACACGTAGCTTTAAGCTCACTGTAACGTGAGCTAGGAAGAGTTGTTTCTTTAAGTGGAACTTGTCCAGTGGTACAGGCTGTTGTACTGCTGGTACCATGGTGAAATTGGAGCTTGGCTGTAGCTGATGGAACTCCTGCTGCTCCTGAAAAGTGGGGACGGATACCTGAGGGGGACACGTATCTTCAGGGAGCAGGTCAGGAACTGAAGGACGCCTTAAGAGGACTCTTCAGAAGGGCTCCCTGAGAAGACTGTTGAGGTGGTGTGCTGGTAAGCAAAGCCACGTTTCTTGCTTGCCCAGGTGCAAGGAAGTAGAGCCTTGATGGGAGGCCAAGTCAAGTGCTTATGAAACACTACAGTCTAGTTTAAGGGGGGGCTCCAGCGGGGTGACTTGGTGAGGATCAGGTAAGGCTCACTATGAGGTGAGTGCGGTGCAGCCTGGGTTTTGAAGTGTGGGTTCCAAAGAGTTGTGAGTCACAACAGTCATTTGATGCTATCTACTGAAAAGTTAAGCATTTTTAAATAGGTCGTCAGGAGGAGAGATGCTTGAAATGGTAAAGTCATTCTGATAAGGCTAATGGAATTTTAATGTCGCGTTAGTGAAGATAATAAGCTACATGGGTGTAGATGGTTTCAGTTCTCAGACCTACTTTTTAAGATCTTCTCCTTTGGGTTCTGGGGAAAGCCTTATTTGGAAAGAGGTTTCACCTCTCCCCAGGCAAATCCTAACACAGCTTTAATGTTGTCTCCACCCTTTAGGAAAATAAGTACTGCACCCCATCTTCTGACTGGAAAGGGGCACTTCATTTCTACAAGACCCTGAGCAGCGTTAATCTGGTTGGTTAGCAACTGAGACATCTATTAAACCGCGTGTGATGAGTGTGCATGTGTGAACGCTTGTTTGTTAGTACGCTGCCTCAGGAAGTGAGACTTCATGGTTCTGGTCCACTTTCCTGCACGCAGGAGCAGTCAGGTCTTTCCTCCCACCTTGCAGAGCCTGGGAAGGACTTTCTAAGGAAAGTCCAGCCTTATTCGCACTCCCAGATCCAGCTCCTTGTCTGTGTGGCTGGCGGGCTCAACAGATTCTAATCTATTTGAATATATTTAGATTCTGAAGCAGGAAAAGGAAAATTTCCCCGTGCATCCATATTCGAGCATCACTCACAAGGAAGCCCTACATTTGGTTGTGCTGGATAAATATACTCAATCCGTCTCTGAGGAGCACCTTCCATCCTTCTCCACCCTGCCTGCTGCATGGGGAAGCTGACCTTTATGGTGCCAGTTTGCTCCTTTGGTCCCCTGTTCAGGTAATGGGAAGCACAGGCCGAGATCAGAGATGGAGAAAAGAGTGAGGCGGTGGAGGGGGCATCCCCTAGTTTCCTCCCTCCTGGTCTTTGGTGGGCTAATTGCATCCTTTAACCAAATATCGCAGCTCCTGTTGAGTGATGCTGTCCAGAGAGGTCTCTTCTTGAAGAGAGTAAGTTTTCTCCTTTCATTTCAACAGAACTCTGAGTGGAAAGAGCTGCACATAGCCCTGAGATATGGTGCTTCTGCTTGTGATTTCCTGAGGCTTTGTTCACCTTTTTGTAAAGAGCCCCCCTTTTATTACTTGATACTAAAATGTTCCAATAAGAGGGAACTATGTCTTACCTGTTGGGTCCTGACCAACAGAGGGCCCTGCTGAGTTATTAATTTAGCTGATTTTTGTTTCCCATTGGTCAAAGTCAGGTGACACCTATCAAGTGTTTGATAAATATTTGTTGAATGAACGACTGACCGAATGAGTGAGTGGTGGGATTTGAACTACAACTCCTTCGCTCCAAACTTCCAATATGGTGTCGAGCATTTCCACGTAAAGCATACACGACTGATGGACCCTGAGGGCAGCATTACAGCCATGAGTGCTGCAGACTCTGCTTCCCTGCATTTGCCTTAGTGCCTCGTGTCCAGGTTTCTCCTTCTCAGAGGAGCAGTATGCAGCAATATGGAGAGTATCTGAAATACACGGAAATGATAAAAACACGATGCCCACTAAACGAAGAGTATGGTGGTTTCTTCAACTTGAGAACAAATGAAAAGTTCAGACGACAGAATAAGACATGAACATTGACAAATTTCATTTGTATTGTTCGTGGTCTTAAAGGAACCATGCTGAATAAACTCCAGTTAAGCTACCAGTTTTGAATTTATAATGTTTATTATAATTAATATCGTGCTTACCATCATAACATCATTATATACTGTATAAGAGGTAAATTTGAAAAAAACTACCTTGTAATGATACCTATCAATGGTCACTATTACTATCAATTTTACAACTGCAGGCTGTAAAGTGGCTCATAACATTTATTATGATTAGGATTCCATGGTGCAAGTGTTAGAAGAAGAACTTCCAATTGCAAGAGGTTCCCCGTGACTTCAGTGCTGCCGGGGACACTTTAGTTATTCCTCTGGGAATAGCAGAGACCTCAGGAACAGAGCTCAGAGAACTACTGGGGAGAACAGTTACAAGATCCTTCAACATGCCCAGCTAGAGGAATATCTAGCTATTTAATACTTTGTCCCATCTAAATGCCCTCATTGCGAAAAATTCCACGATCTTCCTCCCTGGATTTCCTAGCAGCAGTGGGATCCAGGGTGACTGATCATAGTACAGTTCCTCTCGACGCAGAGCTGTGCCTTTGATGATCTCCAGGGCACACTCCTCCTTTGGAGCTGCGTGTCCTTCATATATCCCAGAAGTCGCCTCCATGGCCGAGTCTGTAAATGACACAGGAGGGCCGGGGTCACCAAGGCTGCTTGAGTCTGTGCTGAAGACCTGGAGATACACACTGGACTGTCAGGGACCGTTTCCAGTGCCTGAGCCAGGGAGCGCAGCGGGGTGTGGGGAGTGCAAGGGAGAGCTGGCTGTGTTTAGAGCCTGCTGGGCGAAGAGGCCTTGGTACTAGTAGGACTAGGGGACCTGCCTACCTTGATGGAGATGCCTGGTGGCACGTAGAGATGATTAGTTGGAGTATCTGAGTCATGCGCCTCTCTTGGGTATCTCGTGTGTGTGTTAGTAGGGGGCAGAATGAGGACAGAAGTCATGTGATGTCCTGATGGCCAATAGGAAACATTAATGGGAAAAAAAAAAACAAACCAGAGTGCTGTATGATAGCAACCTGCTGACTTGTAAGAGGAAAGATGCAACTCAGGTTTTTGGTGCACTCCTTCACCAGAAAGAAACTCTACTGTTGGTTCTTTCTCCTTCCAAGTTTTCTTGTCCTTTTCGTATTGTACAGTTTCCTCCTCTCTCCGTTTCTTTGTTGTTTCACTCTGTGCCTTTGTCTATGTCATTCTGTAACTACTATTCAATTACTCTTTATTTATTTATTTATTTATTGGGGTGCTGGGGATTGAACTCAGGGCCTTGTACTTCCTAGGCAAGCACTCTACCACTTGAGCTAAATCCCTAAACCCCTTAATTACTCTTTAAATAAAACTTTTTATAATATCTGCTACATGTTTTGGATAAACTTGCATTTGGACTTAGAGAAAAGCTGTGAAAATTGTACAAAGTGTTCTCTATTTACTTCACTCTATTCCCCCTAATTGTACCATCATACATAACTGTTACACAATGATCAAGAAGTATAACAGAGTTAACTAAATTACAGAACTGATATTTCTCTAATGGCCTATTTATGATCTAGGATCATAGCCAGGATTGCGTTTAGGAGTACTTTCTTATTTTTTCTTCAACCCGTGGCAGTATTTGTCTTTCCTTGCCTCTCTTGGCCTTGACACTTGTGAACAGTACTGCTCAGTCATTTTGAGGAATGTTCTTTGAGTTGAATTTGTCCATTATTCTTTTTTTTTGTTTGTTTGTTTGTTTTGTTTTTTTTTTTTTTGGTGGTGCCGGGGATCGAACTCAGGCCCTTGTGCTTGCAAGGCGAGCACTTTAATCACTGAGCTAAATCTCCAGCCCCGTGTCCATTATTCTTTTGTGGTTGGGTGAAGTTATACTTTTTCGGCAAGACTACCACCAAAATGATTTGTGCCTTTCTCAGAACTTATCAAAGGGCTTGTGATATCAGTATGTCTTATTACTGTTGTTATTATTAAGAAAAACACATGTGTGTTTGAGAAGTCTCATGCAGAAAAGTAAGGGTCATTGAGGATGTAGGGTGCCCAGAGAAGAATGAGGGATGAATGCGGTGCCACTCAGTGAACTTGGTGTTTGGCATGGAAAAGAATGGCTAGAAATTCCACAGGGGCACGAGTGCTTCATTAAATGGGAGCATGGGTGCTTGTGAACAGCACTTCACCCGCTGTGGCCAGGCAGGGAGTCTGCAGGGCATTCGCTTCTGTGCCTTAAGCTTACCTGTGTCTATGAGGCCGAGGACACACAGAGTGATTGACACATTGACTTTGCTCACTGAAAGTTCTTTCCTGATGGATGAGAAGAATCCATCCAGGGCAAACTTGCTTGCAGCATAGGGAGCAATCAGAGGATAAGCTATTTTACCTAAATGATAGATTGAAGAAACAGGTTAACAAGGTATTCCATTTCAGCTTCTGACAGAGCTGTGGGTATTGATTTATAGTAGGCTTTGTAGCACCCATGTTTGCCCTCTGAATTTTATTTTCTCATGAGTCCCTAAATTATCCTGCTGTGTTGAGTTTCTGAAGTGAAAAACATTAAGGTACCAAAGGTATGGAGTGTGCAGTGGGCTGCAAGACAGATTTCCTTAGAGAAGGCTTGGTTAGATTTTTAGTAAGCATGGTAAATAAGCTGGGCTACTGAAGAGCCATGTAATCCCACAGCTGCCTACTTTCCACCTCTCACCCAGGACAGTCGGATATCCGAGAGTTTAACGAGAGCTCTCTACCCGCTCAGTAACCCATCACTGGTAATGGAAAGGGAAGGTTTTACTTTTACACAAAGGGGATTAAAAATCTCTGCCTTTTATTTTTTATACAGATGGTAACCTTCAGTAGCCTGATTGATTTTCACGGCAGATTTTAGCGCATATGTGGACATATGTACAATAGGATAACCTCTCCTTTATCCAGTTTCTGAGAGGAGACAGTAGAAGTGGACCTTACAGTCTTGTCTGAGCCTTGTTGGAACAACTGCTTTAAAATCCTTGTCTGTGGATTCTAAAATCTGGGTAATTTTAGGATTGATTTCCATTGATTGCCTCCTTCCTCTAGGTCACATTTCCTCTTTCTGTGTACATAGCAATGCTGTACCCCGGATATTATGAATAAACATTATGGAGTCTCTGGATTTTGTCCTATTCCCGCAAAGAGTCCCGATTTTTCTTTCTTTTTGGTGGGGGGGCGGGTGCTGGGAATTGAACTGAGAGCCTTGCTCCTGCTAGGTAAGCACTCTACCACTGAGCTAAATCCCAAACCCTTTGATTTTTCTTTTAAAGTGAGTGGTTGACTTGAATGAAGCCATTTCCCTTGCAGAGGCTGCCAGCTGAAATCTATGTATCATTATTTGCATCTTAACTTGGCTGCTTGGATCTGTAATGCCCATGAGTGGTCCAGGAGCAACAGAGATTTGGCTTGAGATACAGAATCTAGGCTTCCTCTGTTTTTCTCCTAAAATATGACCTAATGAAAATAATCAGCCTTGACAACTAGAGATCAAAAACGCCAGCCCCAATCATTCTACCCTCGCCTTATCCACCTTAAAGAGTAGCCACCGAGCAAGAGAGTAGTGATGGCAGGTAAGGCAAGGAGGTGCTGATTAAGGCTGGCATTTGCAATCTCTAGTTTTCAAGGCTGATTATTTTCTGGTTAGGTCTTATATTGGGGAAACCAGGTACTAGGGCTCTTCCCTTTCCAGAATCTTCCCCCTCATGTTCCAGTTGCCATCATAACCTAAACCTCTTCTTTCTGGTCCTTCAATCTAGTAAAAACGTAGGTTTCTATTCCACATATGGCACTGATTGGGATACTCTTAGGCGTAAAGCTCTAAAACTGGGAAACTTGCCTAGTGTCTTTTCTTTCTTCCAAGTGTTAACTACTCTCTAATTTCTGTCTGGTTTTTATTATTTGCCAGTGCTTTCAATGGTTGCATTTTATATTTTGTCAGAAGTTCATGGTTATTATCTGAGCAGCATTGATATTCTAGGCACCTTTTCACCATTACCGGAATTGGAACCTTTATATTTTTAAACATAATGAGAATGTGTGTCAGAGCAGTGAACAAAGGATTGTTTATTCAATACAGATGTTGGGAAAGTTATTTAGCTAATTGAAAAAAATTAATTCTTTGTCTTATATCATGTCTCAAAAATTCTAGGCGGAAAATTGTGTCAGACAGTGTTGCTGACCCTACTACTTCCCTTTTCTTTGATAATAAAATCTGAATTTGTCAGGACAACGGTGTACTCAGAGGAAAATACTCATCTCCTCAAGATTTCCTTGCTCTGAGTGGTCACATGATATAACTGTGGCCAATGCTAAATTTAACAAATGGGAGTTCCAGGAAGATATCAATTTCATGACAGAATAGATGGTTCGGCTGACTTGCAACTTTTATATTTTGCACTTTTCCTTTCTTTTTAAATGAACTTACAAGTATCTACAATTATAGCAGTCGTTTTGTGAACTCGAGGAAAAGCTCAATACTCAGGATTGTGGACAGAAAAGTGGAACAAGCTTAGATTCTTGAAGACATTTTTAAATCTACTAAACCAGCCCTGAATTTGTTACTGGGGAAAAAGGGGCTCCTATTTGTTAAACCAGTGTAAATGGGACTTAGTTACAGTAGAAGGCAATTCCCATTACACAAAAATAATTCAACTAGAGAAAGAATATAGTAGCAGCAAGATATATCATGTACAGGTACAAACTCTCTATGAATGTTATCATCATGTATATATTTAAAATGTACCACTAAAATAAATAAAAAAGAATATAGTAAAGGCGAATACCTATTATATCCTTGGTTATGAAAGACAGAAAACAAAAAAATATGTAAAGGCACAGATTATTTGATTTTATAAAATCTCCAATTTCTTTTTTTCTCTTCTTTTTTTTGGGAGGGTGCTGGGGATCTAACTCAGGGCCTTATGCTTGCTGGGCAAGTGCTGTACCACTTGATCTAAATCCCCAACCCTGAAAGCCTCCAATTTCTTTATGTCAAAACAATAACTACAATGATGTTACTGTAAAGGTAAAGGGCAAACAAATAATAAACTAGAAAACCATCCGCGACATATTAGACAGACAAAAGTTTAATATCCCGAGTCTGTAATATAAAAATAGTGCTTATAAATAGAAAATATGAGCACATCTTTTTGGGGAATTATTCTAAGTCCATCCTCAACCATGGAATTTGGGGTGGGATGACTCGCAGACGAGGTTCGGGAAGGGGTGTGTGGCACAGGCTGTCCACCCTGAGCCTCTAATACCACCAGGCACCTGGCCCGTCCAGGGCAGGCTGCAGCACACACTGTTGGTTACATAACTAGCATGTAGTTCTCTCTTATTCTCCCACAGAACCTCCACTGAACTCATGTTTCCATTGTCGCAAATACTGCTAGTGTTCCCTCAATATATCGTCTCCCCTTCATCCATAATAGAGCTCCTGATTTGGATCTAGGGTCGTAGTTACCTAGAGTAAAGCCCACCTTCACACCTCCCCTCAGCAGATGTTGCCGAGAGACTGAGTTCTCTTCAGTGGCATGTAGGCAGAAGGGTATTATGTAACTTCTGGGTCGTGTCCTTAAAGGGAAAATTCAGTCTCTCTCTTTGCATCCTGCCTCCTCGGTGTTGGAAGGTGGCTGTAATGGCCATAGCCAGCATGTAATGGCCATAGTCAACATGTGCATGCTGAGGATGGCATCGCCTGAGACAGAAGGTGGGTTATTTTGGAGCTACAGTACTGTACTATCTGTACTGTCTACTTCAGACCTGATTTGCCTTAAATCTTGTTTAATCCATTATTATTTTAATTTTCTATACCTGAGAGCTGAATTTAATCCTTACCGAGAGTCCCCCTCACTTCTGTGTGGCCCCCATGCCCAAGGAAATCTGATGCCACCTCTGACTCTAGAGCTAATCTTGTATAATATAGTTAATCTCATTCTTTCTACTCATGACTGATACAGGAATGGGCATGTGGACCATTTTGGAACAATGAGACTTAAAAAGAATTTTGTTGGGGTGTCTCAGAAAGTTCTTTTTTCTCCTGGGAATGGTTTTGGGAGTAGCAATTCTTGTCTTGGTGGACAATTTTGCGCATGAATACGGGGCTGGCTTTACTCAGCTAGCTCACTGTTGGCCTGAGGATGAGGCCACACAAGGAAGACAGCGGAGCCAGGGGAATCATGGGAACACGGTGCGTGAGCCAGGTCAGCTGTGGAGCCTGCCCCACGTCTGAGCTTCCAGCCATGTCAGTACTTTTTCATATTGTGTAAGCCAAAAATAGATGCTGATTATCTGTAGGAATAGCACAGTAGTTAAAAGTATGAGCTCTAGAGTTAGACACCGGGGTATAAATCCCAAGTAGGACACTTCTTAGCTATAGTATGTGAATATGTGAATAATAGTATTACCAAGCTGAAATAATTCATGTGATATACTTGACAAACTCTGGCACATAGAAAGCATTCAGAGAAGGCTATAATTGTTAGCAGTGTGACTATTCGAATTGGTGAGGAAAATATGAACTATTCAAAAAGTCATTTGGGGACAAATAACTAGCTCTTGAGAGAAGAAAAATGCCATTCTCATAAATAAATCTGAATTATAGTGTAGAGTGTATGTGGAAAGTAAAATAATCAAATAAAATACAGCTGGGCATGGTGGTGCACGCCTATGATCCCAACACTTGGGAGGCTAAGGCAAGAGGATTTCTGCAAATTTGAGGCCACCGTGGGCTACATAATGAGTTAAAGGTCAGCTTGAACTGCATAACCAACCTCTCTGCCACATACACAAGATATGGGTGAATTTATCATTTTAAGAGATAGTTTAAAGGATGAAATCACAGATGTACACCATGAAGCGAATTAGAAGTTCAGTTGAATATGTAACATTGAAAAAGCCATTGTGTATTAGAAATGCTCACCACTGTCCCCCTCCATATATTTCATTCAAAGAAGAAGGTCAGTGTAGTGACAGCTAATGTGCACACTGGCTCAAACACGTGTGATGGTCTCTCTCGAGAAACTGAAATCAGTGTTACAAGGATTTTCATTGCTGTGGTTGGACTTTGTACTCAAAGGTTATGTAAGGTGGGAATAGGGTATCTGTTTCTACCATGGTAAGGGCTAAATCAACAGAGACAATTCTCCGGCAGAAATAAGAAGGAAGATGGGGCAAACATAACCACCAAATTTGGAGCTAAGTAGGAGCTGACGGTTTTTGAGTGCTATGTGTCAATCTAAAGTCTGAAGGCTAAATCATCGCTCAGAGTTGCAAAGTTAACACATGGGAAGAGCAGGGTTCAAGTTTGGCTATGGCCATGGCCCACGGCTTCAAGTGCTAGGTAGCATTTCCTCTACAAAAGCCACTGTTCTTCATGTGACTGTTCTTCAGGAGGTATGTGTCAAATCCAATTCTTCTGTCGTGGGTGAAGATGCTCTCTGCTTTGGCAGACAAGTCCAATGAGGTAAAATTTATGAACGGTGGTGTGATTTTCACTTTTAAACTGACGGATGAGGCTACCCATGAATGGCCAGGATAGTCACTGTAGTTTCCTAGAGCTGTAACAAGTTACCACACTCCTGATGGCTTAAGAGAACAGAAATTGGGGTTGGGGATTTAGCTCAGTGGTAGAGCGCTTGTCTAGCAAGTCCAAGGCCCTGAGTTTGTTCCCCAGCAGCAACCACCCACCCCCCCCCCGCCCCCAAGACGATGGAAGTTTATTCTCTCTTAGTTCTGGAGGCCAGAAGTGTGAAACCATGGCAGGACCATGTTGCCTCCAGGAGCTCCAGGCGAGAGCCCTTCTTTACCTCTTCCAGTTTCTCATGGCTGCAGGCAACCCTTGGTGTTTCTTGGCTAGATGCGGCACTCCAACCTCTCCTGCCATCTTTATATCCCCTTCTTCTGTGCCTTGTCCTCTTCAGTCTGTGTCGTTTGCTCTTCTTAGAAGGCTGCTTGCCCACTCATATTCCAGAATGATTTCATCTTGAGACCTTAATTACATCCACAAAGACCCCTGTTCACAAGAGGTCACATTCGCAGGTTCCGGGTGGGCACACCTTTTAGGGGTATGCTTTTGTGGCCCACTCCGTCCTCAGTGATGGTAAGATATTGATTGTGGCATTAATGTATTTGGGGCAACAGAGATGTAGAAGCATGAGACCATGCAAAGTCACAGTCTGAATCCCTGTGGCAGTGATTTTTATATCACATGTGGAGCCACTGTCTTCCTCAGTTAAGCCTTAAATTATGCTCGAGGTACAAAGAAAGAGCTTAAATGGGTTTTCAGGATAAAAGGGAGATAGACAGAAAGGGAAAGAAGAAGAAAAGAGAGAGACTGAAAGTGAGCCAAGCACAGCTGAAGATATCCTCAAATATTTGTGGCATACGTGCATCGTTTAAAATATGTTTTTAAATGGTGAAAAAAATGAATTATTAGGAAAGGGTCAAGACTAGATGAAGACTATTGAGAGTTACTAGCTTTTCTTATGAAGTTTGCACATGCGATACACTGTCATGTAACTATCTGTCACTGCCATTCTCCTCAATACTCATTACAGCCACTCTGCACCTCGCAGACGTCGTGACCTGCACTGGTCTATAAACCTGTAAACCAGCAGTTCTCAATGTGGTGCACGCAAGGACCGTATGTAGAGCCCACTCTCCGCCCCTCGTCTTCTAGTCTGTGTTCTGCAGCGAAGGGCTATGCTGAAGAGTTTTGAGCAGGCAAGCAAGGCAAGGTGGCATAAGCTTTTTGAACCTGGTCTAGGCAGTCCCAGAAGAAATGGGAGCAAAGGTCTTTGCAGAGGTTAAAGTCCCACAGTGACAGCTAGGTGAGCAGCCATTGAATTAGCAGTGACTAAGTCTCTAAAACCCAGACTGGTGTGACTCGGGGAAAGGTGTGTCCAAATGTAAATTGGCTCTTCAGGGGACAGACACTGGGCTGACGAGAAAAGCCCACCTGGAGGAGGCAGGTTCTAGGGCACTCGGGATAGGCAGGGGCGAGAGGCCGGGGGGGTGGGCTGACATGTACGGGGTAGAGGGCAGGAACCATCGCGACAACAGGAAGCAGGCAGGGCAAGAAAAATGACAGCAAAGTTAATGATAGTTTTCACTTACAAAAATACTTATTTAAAACCCTTAGGGATGAATATGTTAGAAAATTCAGAACAGGGCGGGGGATTTAGCTCAGTGGTTAGAGTGCTTGCCTTGCGGGCACAAGGCCCTGAGTTCGATCCCCAGCACAAAAAAAAAAAAAAAAAAAAATCCAGAATGGATTTTTAGATTTTAGAAGGTGGTATGGGATACACACTATATATTATGACAGGCCCCCAGGAAGGCCTGGGGGGGCTTCTTGTAGGTAAACATATTATTTCTGCACTTAAACATTTGAAAGTTTGCACTAAGGTAAAGAAAGACTTTACTTCAGCTCAGCTTAAATTCATTATGTAGAATTAATGATGAAAAGAAAATCCTTAGTTTCCAGAGCTTTGTTTTTTTCTATTCATTTTTCCATAGAGTTTTAGCTTTTGGAATTGCAGATGAGGGTTGTGAGCCAGTCCAGACTCACCCAAAGGAAGCTGGATGTGTCACAAAGCAGTCAAAAGAAAAGAGAAAAATTGCCCAGGTTCATACTATTCCAATGTAATTCCTTACTGGTGCATTTAATTAAAGTCTGTTTTCTATTCCCAGGTAGTATTCTCACACATTGTTCTATATGGTACTAATTAGTTTATGCAAGGAAAGCACTACATTCTGGTTTATATAAAATATATTTAAAAGCTTCAGAAAGCTGAAGAACATGAAACCCCTCTAAAAATTCAGATTTTTAAGAAAAGACTCTATAAATGAAAAGGCCTAGTCAAAGTGGGATAAATAACATGCACCAGGATGTTAAAATGAGACTTTGCCTGCTCCAGGTTCAGCGGTGATCCAAGGCCGACACCACCAGCCCATGGCAAAGGCCTCCACATGCTGGAGGAAGGTTCCAGACCACCTGTGTACTTACACGGGATGAGGGCACACAAACATGAACCGAAACGGGTTTGCCGCACTTAGACCCTCGACTACTCCAAGGAAACGAAGGGCCCGAAGTTGAGTAGGCCTGTCTGGATGGGAGTGAGGGGCAGAAATTACCAGAGTCTCATTGATCTTCCAAGAAGGGTTGTGGACTTTCTCGCAAATCAGTTCTCGTGAGAGGAAATTGAAAAGGACCCTTCGAACCAGTGTGGTGGCACATGCCTGTTCTACCAGCTTTTTAGGAGGCCGAGGCAGGAGGATCACAAGTTCGAGTCCACCGTAGGCAACTTAGTTCCTTAGGGAGACCCCATCTTGAAGTAAAAAACAAAAAAAGGACTGGGGATGTAGCTAATTGCAAAGGACCTGGGTTCAAACCCCAGTACTGCTAACAATAATGACAACAGCAGCAACAGCAACAAACTTTTCAAGAGCTCATTCTCAGGGGCCTGGGGCTGTGCGGCAGGACTGAGGGCTGAGTGCCCTAAGAGGGGTGGCTGTGAGCAGGGTGGCCTCCCTTGCAGAGGTGCAGACTGTGTGAGTGCAAGGGAACCGGCCTCCGAGTGGGCTAAGGTCGGGTCCACCTCTCGCTCATCGCCCTGTCAGTCTGCCAGGGTTTATCCCTTCTCTCTGGGAGCCATTTCCCGTCCTGTCCAAAAGGACAGCTTGAAGGGGCAAATGTGTTCCCCTGAATTTGCACTGTATTTTCGGGGCCCAAGGGAATTTACATAAGTAGCTCCTGCCAAATCACAAGAAAACTACTAATACTCCAGTAGGGGACTTCGAAGCGCCTGCGAGAGCATCATATGCAAGGAACGGATCTGGTCATCCACTCAGTGATTAGAAAGCAGGAGCTCCGCCCGACCCCCGAGGCCAGAGGGAACCAATTCTCTGCTGGCTGGGTGCCACCTCGTCCTAAGTCTTCCCTTTTTTTGACTGACAGGCTCCAAGGAGCCTGGTGAGCGAGGAGATGAGGAAGGGAGGAGAAGCCGACTGTGCATCTACCTGGATTTCCTACTACATGTTAGCCTGAATTTCCTACCAACAGCGTACGTGAGCTCGACTCAGGGATAGTCTTTTTTTTTTTTTTGGTTTGTTTTTTTGAGACAGGGTCTCGCTATGTAGTTCAGGCTGGCCTCAAACTCACAGCAATTCTGCTTCAGCCTGCCGAATGCAATGATTACAGGCATGAGCCACCACTCCTGGCAAGAATCTTTTTTAAAAATTAAATTACATGTGACTAGACATTTTAACTATTGAAGCGAGACTGTTGTTGAGACTGGAAATCAGCCAGGGTTTTATTATTACTATTATTAGTCTAGAGTGACCAGAAAAGCATTTTTGTCTGCCCAAGAGCAGTTTCAGGGAAGAGCAGGTTCTCATAGGATGGACAGGGGCGGAAGGCATAACACTGTCTCCAGATGTTGCCCTGTGCATTCCAGTTGTCCAGCTACCAGTGAAAAAACTGGCAGGATACGAGTTTCATTAGATAAAATAAATGAATCAGTGTCCTGTTCCGATACACAGGAAATGGTCATAAAAGCGAGGGGATTAGAAGCCTGAGTGCTTCTGCCCAAGGTCAAGTTTGGCTAACCGAGCCTCCGCAGCAGAACAGAAGACGAGTGGCAGCTAGATCTTCCTTCTGGGGAGTTTTAGACCACAGAGAAACAGAACTATGGCGACTGTCTTTTCTGAAGCAAAATGTGCGACGAGAAGTCTGACACATATGAGTGCAGACGTGGTGATAAATGGGACAGAGTGTTTGCAATTAGCTCTGTCCCAGAAACACTGGGACTTAGCCACTGTGGAAACAGCGAGGGCCGGAGAGCTGGCAGAGAAGCCGTGTGCCAGGCTTGTTAGCTGCGCGGAGCAGTCAGAGGGGGGCCTTGCTGCCTTTGTTCGTGCCCTCCCCACCCTCCTTGCTGAGATTTTGAAATGATTTCCATTTCAAAAGCAGATTTTCAACGGCTTAAATGAAGCTCCGAGGAAAGGGTACAGGATTGAAAAGCTCCCTTCAGACTTTTGGAGCGACCCCAGGCAAATGAGCCACATCTTCCGCTGGGCCAGCGCCAACCTGAGGGTCACCGTGCTTCAGGGCTTCAAGGCTGGAAACACACCCTAGGTCAGCCAGTGGGAGAAGAGCACCCCTTCCCTCCCTCGCTCTTCTGAAAAGTCTTTACCCGTGGCTTCAACTCTGTAATTCTGGGGGTCAAGTTGCTTTCTACAGATCAATTTGTCCTCTCCAGGCCTTGGAGGACTGGAGGGTCGTCAGAAGGACTAAGACAACACGAAATCCAGTGATAATTGAAATGATGGTGTGATGGTTGATTGATTGTGTCAACTTGTAAGAGAAGCTTAACTAAATTGGTTTAGCAATTCTATACCCCAGGGTGTAGAAGATCCACCCTAGGCCGGCCCATTCTCTAGATGGTATAAAAGGGAAATGAAGAGGGATATAGCCCGGCCAGTTTCTTTGGATCAGTTTCGCTTCCTTTGGAAGAGCTCCAGAACTCCAGACCTTCGCCTGGATCCTTCAGGCCTCCAGACCTTCGCCTGGATCCTTCAGGCCTCCAGACCTTCGGCTGGGCCCTCCAGATCTCCAGCTTGCAGATGGATCCTCTGCACACTTCCACGCCTGACTTGTAAGAAGCCCGAGGAAGCCAAATTGTAAGCTCTCAAATATTCATATATCTACCATTGTATCTGTTTCTCTAGCGAATACTGACTAATACAGATGGGGAGGGATGGGATGGACCAGGGAGAGTGTGTGGAGTGAACGCAGAAGGCGGTTTAGGTGGAAGAATCCAAAGGAAGTTAGCAATGAAGGTTGAATGATGAGGAGGCACCTGAGAGACTGAGAAAGACCATTTAGAGTTGCTGGAGGGAACCCAGCAGAAAGTTTTGGCTGACGAAGGAGTATGTGGTGTTGAAACAATTCAAACGGCTACGGAGATCAGTCAGATAAAACCTGTTACCAATTTCACGGGGTGACCTTGGCAAGAGCATTTCCGTGCAGGTGTGGGGCCTGTATAACAGGATGTGAAATTTGGTCGCTCCTATTGTCAGTGCATCTCCTATGGTAAGAATAAAATAATAGATTCGAGGAAATTCCACAGTTGAAGGTTGGGCCCGAACCAGTTCTACCAGCACTTTGACTCCGTGGTGTCCTGTGCATTTCTCTGCCCAGGCTTAGGGAAGAGAGTTGTATCTCCTTCACTTTCAGCCACAGGACAGGCAGTTCAGGACCATCGTCTGGAGAATTTTACACCTGTCCCCTAGCGATCCAGGGCTCCTATTCGACGCACGCCTGAAGGTCTCAAGGTGAGAAGTAGGGTGGGACTGTCTGTCCTACCTGAGAACAAGGATGAGTACACGCCGTGGGGTCAGTTATGTCCACGGATGGCAGGATGCTTGGTGAGCACTTCCCGTGGGGCACATACCCAGGGATGGTGGGGTGGACCGGCCAGGAGGGCTGGGCTGGAAGGAAGCAGAGCTGGAAGTAGTGAGCTAGAGCAGGCACTGCTCACATCTAGGACCTGTGCGGGTGGCGGTGGGGTGCTTCTGCAGGGAATCTCCGAAAAACCTATGAAAAGCCCCACAAAGTCCACCCTCCTTCCTCCTCCAAGTCACTAGGTTTCTAGGCTGGGGACTTCTGTTCTTTTAAAGTAATTTCCATCTTGTAGAAAAGTTGAAACATTAGTACATACAGACCTATTTTTCCCTGAACCATTTGAGGGTGATTGCTGTAACCGAGGTCATTGCTAACCCCACGTTGTGTCACCCTGAAGGCTCTCGTGTCAGTTTCTCACACACTGGGACACTGTCCTGCACAACCACACTGTGACTGTCAAAGTGAGGGAAGCAATTCATTGGTTTCTCAGGGCTGTTGTAACAATTTATGGCAAACGGGGTAACATAAGACAACAGAAATCTATTCTCTCATGGTAGAGGAGTTAAGAAGTGTGAAATTGAGGTGTCGGTGGGCACTGTCCCTCCAGAGGCTGCAGGGGAGAGTCCTTCCTTGCTGTCAGCATTCCTCATGGCTACGTCACTCTGATCTCTGTCTCTGTCTTCATGTGGCCTCCTCTTCTCTTCCGCTCTCTCTTATAAGGAGCTCCTGGGGGTAATCCAGGCTGATCTCAAGATCCTTAACTTAATCACACCTTGAAAGACTCTTTTTCTAAATAAGAACATATCTATGGGATCACTGAGTTAAGACGTGGTATCTTTTTTGGGGGGGAGCATCCCCCCCAAATATTACTATGGTAATATTGACTTATTCCTGTCATCTAATCCATAGACCCCTTCCAAGTTTTGATACTAGTCTCAGTAATGTCCTTTTTATAGCTAAAGGAGTCAACCAAGGATCATGTGTTGCATTTAGATGTTATGACTCTTCAATCTTCGATTTGAACTACTGCCCTAGTCTTTCTTTGTCTTTCGTGACTTTGACTTTGTTGAAGAGTACGGTGAGTTATTTTGTACAAGATGATCTGGCAGCACTGGCTCATACTGGATCACGAGAGCTGACTGCTGAATGTTCACAAATTTTGCAAGCCAGCTGACATCATTTGACTCTGCCTACCATGGGAGTATTTACACTATGGACATGCTACAAGTCAGGTTTAACAAATGTTCCCTTCTGGAGAGGGCGTTGTTAAACATTTACCAGCACGTGAATGATTTATGTCCTTCAGTTTGGGTTTGGCTGGTGTTGCCTCATGGTTTGAGCCGAGCTGCACAGTTTTGGCAGGATCACAGAGGTAATTCTGTGTTTGTCACCACATATCCCATCAGGTGACGCATGATTTCAGTGTATTCCATGACTGATGATTAATTTTGATCCCTTGATTCAGGTGGTAGCTGCCAGATTTTGACACTGCAAGGTTACTTTTTTTTTTTTCTTTTTGTAATCAGCAAGTGTTTTGCAGGGTCGTACATTTTACCTGCTATTTTAACCATTTTTAAGTATACAGATCAATGACCCTAAGTACTTTCATATTGTTGTGCAACTGTTTTCACCATCATATCCAGAAATCTTTTCATGTTGCAAAACTGAACTTTGTATCCATTAAAGAATAACTCCTCATTCTCTCCCTCCCCCAGTCCCTGAGCCATCATCCTACTTTCTATAAATTTCACTACTCTGAGTTCCTGATCTCAGTGGAACCATACAATCTTTGTCTTTTTGAGACTGCTTATTTTACTTCACATGATGTCTCCAAGACTTATCCATGTTGTAGTATGTGTTAGAACTTCCTTCTTTTTAAAAGATGCAATAATATTTCATTGTGTATGACATTTCACTTATCCATCCATCTGTCAGTGGGTGGTGGGTTGCTTTTATGCCTCAATTACTGTGAATAATACCTCTATGAACATGGATGGATAAATATCTCTTCGAGACTATGCTTTGAGTATATTTACAGACACAGAATTGTTGTATTATTCGGTAATTCTATTGTTTTTGTTTGTTTGGTTGGTCTTTCTGTGTAGTATAAACTGGCCTTGAACTCATTATGTAGCCTAGGCTGTCCTTGAACTTGTAGTGATCCTCTTGCTTCAGCCTCCCGAGTGCTGGGATTATAAGACTACAGGTATGTATCACCACACCGGATTAATTCTATTTTTACTTTTATGAGAACTGCTGTACAGTTTTCCACAGTAGCTCTACCATTTTACATTCTCATCAACAATTTACAAGGGTTCCAATTTCTCTGCATCTTTACCACATTTGGTTTCGTTTTTCCTCTTCCCTTCCTCCCTTCCTCTCTCCTTTTTCTTTTTTTGGATAACAACCATTATAATGGGTGTGAGTTGATATCTCATTGTAGTTTTGATTTTTACTTCCTTAGTGAGTAGGTCTGTTGAACAACTTCTTACTTGTTTGTTAGACGTCTATGTGTTGTCTTTGGGGAAATGTCTATTCGAATCCTTCGTCTATTTCCAAATTAGGTTGTTTGCTGTCTTGTTGCTGCACAGGGTGCTACTTTGAGACTGTGTAAACACCCTGTTCAATTTCACCCGATGCTTTTAGCATCCATTAGTATATTCTGGCTAATTTACTGCTGTGATAATTGCTAATTGGTGCTTTTCCAATATCATTATTTTTTCTATATTTACCATTTGACTTTGTGTTATATCAAATGGTATTTGAAAAGGCTTCTTTTCCTGTTTATTTATTATTTATATCATTGTGAACTTGTTTTCTTATTGTATATAATGGGTTATAATCTGTTATTGTCTTTATTATTTTAATTCTCTAATGGTCCAAGATTTGGCTAGTGGTACCCATTTACTCCTTTAAGGTTAGCTTCTGTGTCCGGGTGATGCGTGTCTATTTTCTTCTTCTTCTTCTTCTTCTTCTTCTTCTTATTATTATTATTATTATTATTATTATTATTATTATTTGTCTTATTAGCTGGGTCAAACCCAGGGCCTCAAGGTTGCTATGCAGGTGCTGCACTGCTGAGTTTTATCCCCAGCTCTATTTTTTGAGCAATTCTTTACTGACCAAACAAGACTTTCAGGCTCATTTGATACTGTTCCTTCCATTGCCCTGGAATCATTTTTTCAAGAAGCTTTGGTTTCTTTTAGTGGAGAATGCTATTTAGAAAACAGGATCTGGAAGTTAAGCATGTTTTTAGGCCCTCTTAGGGGACAGAGGGAGGGAAATATATGCATATATACGTAGACACATATGTCTTTATTTCTGTATCTTCCCATGTTCATTAGTCATTAATTCATCCCCCTACCTCTAATTCCAGCACACGGGCAGGGCTCGCTCTTATTTTCTCCATTTCACTTTGTAACGCCAGTGGTGAGAAGCTGGCTCCCATTGTTCTCAATGTATGTTACTGAACTGGTTAATGCTCCCGTGTGTGATCATTCTACGTTTTTCTCTGCACACTCTGTATGGCTGCTCTCCTCATCCTGCCAGGCTATGACAGCCCACGTCAGACCACATGAATACACTCTTCGTGCCATGTTGCGCTCCCCGTTTGTGGTCTCCTCTCTTACCTCTGACACCCTCCTTGGCTTACTTAGGCTTTGACATCCATACCAGGCTACCCCTGCTGCCCTTTGTGAAGAGGCCTCTGAATCTCGCCCTATTTCCAGAATTTCAAGGCAGGCCACTGTAGCTGCTCACAGACACATACCTGTCCCATCCTGCTCGCATGTGCCAACCTGTGAGGCCAGCGTCCCCCTCCATGAAGATGCTGCCTTGCTCATCCTCTGATTGGCTTCTACACCGAATTATTTAGAGCCAAGGTTGCTAAATGTTCTACAGTGCATCACACAGTTCCACACAATGAAGACTTGTCCTACCCCCAAGGCTGATAGTGTCCCCATTGAGAAGCCCTGTCACGAAAGCCGAGGGACAGAAACACCATGGAGGGAGATCGTGGCTGTGTGTCACCATCGCAATCTAAAGAAAGACATGAAATCAGAAATCCAAGTATTGGCAAGCCATCTTACCATCTATTCATTCAAGAGGAATCTGCTGATTATTTGCCAAATTTGTTAGTGATGGAGAACCAGAGATGAATGAATAGTGTGCCCGCCTTTGAGGAATGCACAGCTTAGTCATTGTGGATGAAAAGCTGTGTTTCATTAGGTCTCTGTGCAAACAGTTGAGAGACACATCGTTATTCTGTGCTCCAAGAAGTGGAGAGCCTGCCAATAGACTGATAACATGATTCTTATCCTTGGAATTTTTATTTTATACTTGTTGAAAAGTTCCTCTAGAGTTATAGAGATATATATTTTAAAAAGTCATGCATCATTCTTGCATATTCATAATAACACTTTTCAAGGCACTTTCCTTCCATGCAGTATCACCCTAGAGCATATAGAGTTTCTTAAAATATGTTTTCCAAGTCAGCGACATCTACTTTGCAACTTTAAATGGTGGCACTTTCTCGATCTTCTAATATCATCTAATCAATATCAAATAAGATTAAGATAGTACTAACATACATTTATTACTTTAGTTGATGCAATTGATATTTCGCTTTTTTTTTTTTAACATCTAGTCCAAGGGTCTTGGGAATTTCTTTTGCCTTTAGTTGTATTGCTTGGGGTAAAATTGGCAATCTATGTTCACATTCTCAGTAACTAAGGACAACAGAGGTTCATCTGCTTGTGGGTATTTTCCTTTTTTGTTCCCATCAGGCCTTTGGCTTAGAATGAGATCTCAGTCATTTTGATATAAACAGTGTCTTCTTCATTCATATCAGATTTATACCAGGCTGCTCTGGGTCTGTACGCGTCTCTGTGCACCATCACTGTTTTTTTCAAGGATGAATCCTGGAGTCACTTTCAAAGCATGGTACCTGGTAGTTGTTCTAACTGAGAGCACATAGCTCAACAATGATGGTGGTGCGAGCAGCTACACCACGCCACTGCCTGCCTCCCTGATGGTATGAGATATGATCTATGTAAAATGCACCTCTCTTTCAGTGTTGTTAAAATGTGAATAAATATGCTTTTTGCAATCAGTGGAGCCAAGCACAGACCTCCTGTTGGTCTGATTCCACACTCACCAAGTACTGTTGTAATGATAAACTTGGATTCTTTGGCTTCCTGATACGGTAGGCATTTGGATGGCCTAGAAATTAAAATCCTGGCTGACAGAAGCAATATGTGGAAAAGGATATGAAAGGGACTCAGACATGTCTACACCTTTTCTGGTCTAATGCTGTCCTTTCTGTGGCCACAGCTGATTAGACCTGACTACATACTTGTACCTCTTTAGGCGTGTTATGAACGGCATGGAGAGATTTGCTTATACTATTCAGCTGGGTTAATAAGATACCTCTTTGTGGGAGGGGGCAGGATTTGGATGTGAGAGATCGAGAGACCAAGGTCATTGCGTCAAAGGTGTACTGAGAGTTGCTATGCTGAGAAGGAGGCTGTGGTGTCCAGGTTGAACTGTGCACAAGTGAAGCAGAGGCTGGGAGACAGGGAAGAGGGGCGGGCGTGCTGTGCTAAGCAGCTACGACCATGCTGTTCGTGGGAGTTCCTGGGGTGGACTTGTTTCCCGAGGCTTCTCAGCTTCAGTTCCCATAAGGCCTTCTGTCTCCCTAGGGACGGACTGAAGCAGATGTGTGTCCCCTGTGGGCCAGCGAATAAGTAACCCTTCATGATAACATTCTTTAATGTTGCTCAATATTTATTTACTTAGCGAGTTCAAGGAAACACAAATTTTCTAATGCTAGAAATACAGGATATATTTTACTCCCTTATTATGCAGGAGTTCCTGAGCTAGACAACTTTATGGGAGAGTGTTAAATAATTTAAGACTCATATATTTAAAATTCACTCAGCTGAGCCATATAGTAACCGGACTGTGACTTTCAGTAGGCTGTGATGGCTGTTTTCAGCACTACTGTTTCTGTCTGCAGGCTCACAGATCTGTAAGAAAAGCTCCTACCGTGAATGTTTTTGTACCTTCACCTGTGACCACAGTGATGACTTTTCCTTGATATACTGTTTCCTGCATGGAATGATGGGAATTGATTTCAAGGCTATTTACATATATTGCCAACTTGCTTAAGATAAATGAAAGTCTAGACTTTAAAAAAATCAATAGTGAAAATTTAAAAGTGAATAAAAATGGCTGAGGTATAGCTCAGTGGCAGAGCGCTTGTCTAGCATGCGCAGTGCCCTAGCTTCAATCCCTAGCACTGCCAAGAAAAAATTAAAAAAGAAAAGAAAGAAAAGAAAGAAGAGAAAAAAATCAGCAGAGGGTAAAAGAACATGTCTTTTCCTGCCAGGAGTGTATAACGGTGCAGGTCTCACAACTAATTGTAGTGTTAACAAAGTTTTCAACAAGTGACGATTTTGTAGGCAAATCAAAATACCAAACAGCAACAAAAACTACCAAAGAGCAATAACTTCCCAATTTATGGGTGTTTAGTAATTGTAATTTGAATTTATTTGTTTACTTGTAAGATTGAACACAATCTTTGTCCTCTTTAAGTCAGCCATCTTGAGAACAGAATATATTGGTTTTGTTAGGACTGTAAAACCCTATCCCTTACTTTTTTTCTTTTTCTTTCTTTTTTCTTTAATTATTTTGGGGTGCTGGGGATCAAACTCAGGGCCTTGCTAGGCAAGTGCTCTACCGCTTCAGCTAAATCTCCAACCCCTACTTTTCTTTTTAAAAAATTATTCTGATAAAATTTGTGCCAAGCTTATTGTACATTAAGCAGTTTAGAGATATATAAAATGAAAGCCCCTTAATACTGTTGCGTTCATACCATATATATCCACTATCCTATAAATTGTTTTTCATTTAAACATGTGATTTTTTTAGTCACATGTTCACAAATTTATATACTATTTCACTGTAATTTAGGAGCCTGTCCACGGAGGTGGACACTTGGAGGTGGAGCGTCTGGTTTTTGTTTTACAGCTGTAAACAGTGCATTAACACATTGGCTCACACTAGAAAGTGGGCTCTTGTGTCAAGTGCCTTGCTGGGCCTTTCCTGTTCACTGCCATAGCCCTGGGATTTGGCATAGTGCCTGGTGCAGGGCAGACCCTCCATAAATATTTTTGAATGAATGAATATATTCGGGGAGCACTTGTGTAAGTTTATTTGTAGAATACATTTCTCAGACACAGAGTTATACTTTCCCCCATCATGCCTCTTCTTGAAGACTCTCAAGTGGATGTCTACTCATTGAAACTAATACTTATTTTGACAGGAATCTTTCTTGGGTCCAGATCAAACATTTAAAGCTATAAAGTCACATCGTGTCAAATGTGCTTTTCGCTTTCTTAGTTTGATGTTTAGTTTCAATGAAATGCCTTTTCAAAGTGTGTAACAAGAAGCTGCATATGAAATCAATTTAGTATATTTGTAAAGAAATTTTTTGCTAACATCTCAATGGGCAAGATCATAGCATAGCAGTTCACAGGATAAAATTGCCTATAAACGTATGAAAGTGAAACTTTTTGTTCACAAGTTACGAGGCTTCTGTGAAATATCTAGTGTACGGCAGGTGCTGTGTAGGCATGGAGGGTATAGCGGTAAATGACACAGAACATTACTGCTCTTAGGTGGACAGGGTCCTCATGTGCACTTTCATAAGTAAACAAAATGTCAAAATCATTGCTATCAAATATTTTTCTTTTACCTAAAAATTGTCAGTTGTGAAAACTGTTAACTCAGCAAAATACATGTGAGGTGAGCACTCCTTTATATATTCAGAGTGGGGAAAGGACCTGATTCCTGAATTTGCTTCAGTTTCTTTTTATTTTTGTGTATTAACAAAAAGTCCAGTCACTTTATCTAAAGAAATTTGGCAGTAGCTACCAATCACCTTAAAAATGATCCCAGCATTTCACTCAGTTTAGTGCTAAGACTCTACCAAGGGACTTATCATCCCCTTAGTCATAGGTTCATTTACAAGAACTTTATTGTAGGATTTTTAAAGTAGAAAGAGTTGGAAGCAACCTACATGTCTGGCAGTAGGAAAGTAATTGTACCATATGTGTCTCTATATCTAAATCAATATATTTGGATCTTTGGGAGGAAATTGTCTGAAAATATTAGCACGATCATATCTAGGCTATAGGATGATGAATGATTTTTATTGTCAACTTTATACTTTTCATTTTGCAAGGTTTTTTTTTGTGTGTGTGTGTGTGTGCAAATTTTGTGTCCTACAATGTCCTAAAAAGTTGTCGGGAGTGTAGCCCTTTCTGTTTCCTTTGCCTCGTATTTCCAGTTGTTTATACTGAAGCCCGGCATCTGCCTTCACTGTAGGTGTCTCCTTTACGACCTTCGAACTCTGGCTCAGATCCCTGCTCAGCTCTGCCCCAGACATGGTGGTCACTTAAAAGAGCGTCTGTCTGGAACCTGGTGATGCAGGATTTACTAACCCTCAATTTACCTAACCTCTCTCATTTCCCTTTAAGACGGAGGACACTAAGATGAGGGCAACTAAGGTCTTTCCACGGTTTGCGGGGCCATCCAGTTGCTGGCTTTCACAACATCCTGTCAGCCCTCCTGGAGCTCTGCCTCCCTTGTGCTGCCGTCTCCTTGAATTCCCAGAGTCTGTGCAGACTGACCACCCCATGTGAGGCCGCCACTTCAGGCAGGAGCAGTCGTCCCTGGGGACCGTGTTGTTTCCTCAAGCCACGAGGACTTGGCTAGAGCCACCCCGCGGATTGAGTCCTGAAGTGATGATGAACCCGATCACAGCTGGACCAGGATCACCTACCCTGTTGGCTGCACGAACCCCCAGACCTCGCCTGTGTTCCCCTTTTCTACAAAACCTCGACTTCTCTGTCAGCCCTTGAAGACAGGCTTTGAGCCTTCCCTGCGTGGCTGCACTGGTCAAAGTGCCTCTCCTTTTTTATTTCTTCATCTGAGAAGTGTTTATTCATTTCGGATGCCCA
>PVJO010004150.1:0-113225 GCA_004026905.1 Hystrix cristata
CAATCAGGCAAGAGAAAGAAATAAAAGGGATAAAGATAGGAAAGGAAGAAGTTAAACTATCATTATTTGCAGATGACATGATACTCTACATAGAAGACCCCAAGAATTCCACCAAAAAACTTCTAGATTTAATAACTGAATTCAGTTGCGTAGCTGGATACAAAGTTAACACCCAAAAGTCAATAGCATTCCTATATACCAATAACAAACTCACTGAGAAAGAAATAACAGAAGATATTCCTTTCACAATTGCATCCAAAAAAATGAAATACTTAGGAATCTATCTAACAAAACAAGAAAAAGATCTTTTCATTGAAAACTACAGTACTGTAAAAAAGGAAATTGAAAGGGATTTCAGACAATGGAAAGATATCCCATGTTCATGGGTAGGAAGAACCAACATAGTGAAAATGGCCATACTTCCTAAATTACTATACAGATTTAAAGCAATTTCAATGACAATTCTAATAACATACTGCACAGAATTAGAAAAGGCAATCATGAAATTCATCTGGAACCAGAAGAGACCAAGAATAGCAAAAACAATCCTGGGCAACAGGAATAAGGCAGGGGGGCATCATAGTCCCCGACTTGAAATTATATTATAAAGCTTCTGTGATAAAAACAGCATAGTATTGGCACGAAGATAGACCCGAGGACCAATGGAACAGGCTAGAAAATGCAGAAATAACTCCAAACACACTCAAATACCTCATCTTTGACAAAGGAGCCAAACACCCTCACTGAAATCAAGATAGTCTCTTTAATAAATGGTGCTGGAAAAATTGGCTTGCCACATGCTGAAAACTAAAACTAGATACATGTCCCTCACCATGTACTAAGCTAAAATCAAAGTGGATCAAAGATCTAAACATTGAAACAGAAACATTAAATCTCCCAGAGAATAAAATCGGAAGAACTCTTGAAGACATAGGGGTTGGAAAAAAATTTATGAATAGAACTCGGACTGCACAGGAAACAATACAAAAAAATCAATGCTTGGGACCACATCCTATTAAGAGGCTTTTGCACAGCAAAAGAAATTTCTAATAGAGTGGGGCGAAAAATCACAGACTGGGACAAAATTTTTGCCAGCTGTCCCTCATATAAAGCTCTAACACCCAGAATATATAAAGAACTCAAAAAAATCAAACCCCCCAAATTTAAAGACCTTATCCAAAAATGGGCATCTGAAATGAATAAACATTTCTCAGACGAAGAAATAAAAATAGCAAATAAATATATGAAAAAATGTTCAACATTATTGGTCATTTGAGAGATGCAGATCAAAACAACACTAAGATACCATCTCACTCCAGAAAGAATAGCTATTATAAAGAAGTTAACCAATAACAAGTGCTGGCGGGGCTGTGGGGAAGAAGGAACCCTCCTCCACTGTTGGTGGGAATGTAGACTGGTCCAACCACTGTGGAAATCAGTGTGGAGATTCCTCAGAAAACTACAACTAGAGGTTCCATTTGACCCAGCTAGTCCTCTGCTTGGTATCTTCCCAGAAGAATTACCATCATATCACAGTGACGTATGCACAACCATGTTCATAGCAGCACAATTTATAATAGCTAAGTCTTGGGAACAACCTAAATGCCCAACAACTAATGAGTGGCTAAAGAAGATGTGGTTTTTCTACACAATGGAGTAGTACACCACCATAAAAAAGGATAAACTAGACTCATTTGTATGTAAATGGATTTCCTTGAGAACATACTATTAAGTGAAATAAATCAGACACTTAACAGTACACATCAAATTGTTTCTCTGATATGAGAAACCATAAGTGTAAATAAGGACAAAGGGGTAGAATAGATATTTTGTTTAAAAAAAAGAGATAGTATTCAAAAGAGAGGAGAACTAGATAGGGAAAAGGGGAATAAAGAAGAAGGTTAAAAGAAAAGTAAGATGAAAGGGAAAAAAATGGAAAAGTGTAAATAAACTTGTTGCAAATAGAGAGGGGTGGGTGAATGGAAGGGAGGGGAGGGGAAGAGGGGGGAACCAAGATACATCATGTACAGGTACAAAATAACCATGTTGATTATGATCATTATGTATATAATGTACCAATACATGTTCTTGGTAAAAATAAAAAAATTAAAAAAAAAAGATAAGGAAGAAATATAGATATATTGACATACTGTTCAGTTATTGACTATTCCTTACTGCTCCAAAGTCACCGATTAAAGATTCTTTCCAATTTTTGGTACTATCTCTGTCCTAATTTGTAACTTGCACTGGGGACATATACCTATCTTTCTCTCTCCTCAATGGGCCTGTACTGCAGCCCTGGAGTATCAGATCCTTCTAGAACTGTATCACGGTTACATTCACCCTCCACCTTAAACAGCTTGGTTTCCTGAACATGACACATGCCACTTCCATGCTCAATAGCTCCAACACCAGATGACAAGGATGATCATACAATTACAAAGTTGTTTGTAAGCTTCCTGCAGTGTGAGACAAATATTTGAGGAGAAAGGAGTTCCTCCTGGTCCTGTCCCCAACTCTTTGTTCCCCAATATGGCCCACAACACACTGCCCAAAGTTAATTTCTTTCCACACAGTTTCTTTCCTGCCACAGGGCCTTTGCAAATACTGCTCACAGTGCACTGAAACATGTTAGCATGATTATCTGCTTCCCAACCTTTAGGTCTCATAAAACTTTCCACCTCCACAACTCCCTCCCTCCTTCTTCATCTTAGCTATAATAAATCTCCCTTTTATTCTTAGTCTTAGCTCCTATTAGTATTCTGCATAACACTTGGCATAATTTACAGTTACACAGCGTTATCTGTTACAATGTTTGGTTCTGTTCCTCACACCCATAAGAATGTAAGCTTTGTGATAGAGATACCATATTAGATTTTTTCACTGTTGTTTCCTCAAATTCTATTCCAGTACCTGATCCATAGCAGATATCCCCAAATATCTGTTGAACAAATTAATATAGTATTGCAGTCAATTAAAACGTATAAATTGAGGGTTAAGTGGGGACAATACATCAAGATATACGGAGTAAGAACAAGCTAAAATAAAGGGGTCACATAAGCACCAGGGCATTAAAAGTAAGGGCCACAGGCCAGGAAGCAGTCATAGTATGACTGCCATAAAGGGAGCAGGGGGCAGTTGAACAAACTGAGGTTTAGAAAGGGCAAGATCCTGTGGCAGGTCACACAGCAGGTACAGCACAGCTGCTGGACTATTTTAAGGCATGTGAGATTTTAAAACTCATTTTCTTAATTGCTACACTATGACACATAAGAACACCAAAACAGGGGAAAGAGAGTGAACAAGCAGATTACAGAAGAAGAACTACCACGGCAACAAATGCAAACAAACAAGACAGAGAACAGAGTGTTCACCATCATTTTAAAACACAGCACAAATACACAGAATTTTGGGTATTTTTGTTGTTGTTATCAAATTGAAGATGAATTGTTAATGGCAAAGAGAATAGCAGGAAATGCCATCCACTGATGGGAATATAATTTGGCAAAAACTTTCTGAAAATAACTTGACCACCTGTATCAAACATTTAAAATGCACCATTAACACAGCAATTCTACTTCAGGAGACTAATCCAAGGACAGAAATCCCACAGCAAAACCAAGTTTCAACTTAAGGGATATATGTCACAACACTGTTCATATTAGAGAAAAATTACCACAAATCTACATGGATCACAGAAGGACATGACATGGTAGTGTACTTAATTACAAACTTTCAGGAGCCATTATACATAATGGTAAAATACATCGATTAAGGACTACAAAAGACATCACTAAATGGCCAAAAAAAAAAAAAAAAGGTTCCAAAATGCCATACACAGTTCAATAGCATTTATTGGACTGCAATATATATGCATGCAATATACATGCATGAAAAATAATTGAAAGATACATGGGAAAAATGTCTCATGCCATGATCTCTGGAGGCTGGATAACAGGCGACACTTACTTCTTTCCAAGGATCTATTTTTTTTTAAATAAATTTTCTATAATTAGCATATAATACTTTTTGTAAGAAAAATGTTTTTAACAAACAAAACCCCCAGAAATTTCCATTGAATTCCTCTCAACAAATACTGAACATCTACTCTGTGTCAGGCTTTGTATGACTCTCTGGAGACGATCCAGTCCCTGATTCCACACAGATAACATGCAGGTAGAAAAATGAACCATTTGAGGTGTAAGCACTGAGATTTAAAAGCAGCACAGATGACAGAGATGATACGCTGTCAAACAACTCTCAGAAGGTTGTTCTACTGAAAGATAGAAGCAGGATCATCCCGCAGTTCAACAATACATCAGGCTACAGCTATGTAAAGGAACGCTCCAAACTGGTGAGAACAGGCAGGTCCTCATTCATCTGTATGTTTGCAGCTGAAAACTTCTTTCTGTAGGATTTCAAACTTCATTTCATTTCACGCTTTTCCTCTTCTGGCCTGAAACTTCTGCCCTGAAGGATGTCTTGAGCGCAGCGTGATGTGTTAAGTGTAAGAACAAATGTGGGTGCCTGAAATGTTGCTGCAGAGCACTGGTGGCTATGTCTCCTGAAGGCTCACTGTCCATTCTGATCATCCTAAAGAAACTAGACAACAAAATGTAGACCCACAGCAGTACTCCAGAGATCAGTCGAATTCTATGGTTACAGATGACTAGCCAAGAAACGGGTATGCCATTAAGAAATGCACAAATGATTAAATCCTTAGTAATATTTGCATGCAGCTGACTTTGTTTAATGCAATATACTCTTTTGATGTTTCGGGGTCAAAGAATATTGAAGAACTGTTGGGTGCCGCCTGTTGGTCTTCAGGCTAGGGCAGAGAAGAACTGCAGGTAGTGGCTGAACGGCTACAACTAGCACCTTGCATCCCATGCTGAGGTCAGCCTCCTGTCCCAGCAGATGAGTCTGGCAATGTCTGACAGTCTTTTCAGGATGCTAATCCCCACTGTAGAACTTCTACAACACAAGATATAATTTAATACACCTGGCAGACTCACCACAAGTTTATTCTTTGTTACATAATAGCCCAAGGTGAAGTCAAGGGTGGTAAATACTCTGACAACCAGCTATTATCCCCACTAACAGGCATTTTCAAAGGATTACTGCCGTCAGAAATCATTTTGTAACAACTGGCAACTAGAAGCCAATGTAGCAAAGTACCAGGTCTCTGGGAGTTGCCATTTACTTTACCTAGATCTGCCAAGGTCCTTCAAGTGTCTCCAAATCAAACCACGAGAGTGGAGATGGCTTTTGTGAGCCAAGATGATCATTTGAGGATGCATGCCTTATGGTTATGCTTTAGAGTAGTGGTGGCAAACCTATGGCATGTGTGCTGCAGCGGGCTGTCTGTTACCATAAAACGCTCTGAAAGGTTTGCCATCACCACTAGGGCCCTTCCAATTTATAAGAGTTCTTATCATTTTGCCTCATCTTCTCCCTTTCAGAGTATCCTATCTCCTGAAAGCCTGCTGCCAGGTGAGCTCCAGGAGGCCCGGGAGCTTTCCTATGACTTGCTGGAGTGACACTCTCCCCTGTGTGGACCCCCCAGAGGGCGGGGCCATCATGACATTGGCTCTGAGGAGTTCTTTCTGATACACATGTCTGGATTTAATGCCACTAGAGGAAGATAATTTTAGCTGGGTATGACAACAGAAGAACGGCTAATCGTCCTCAGCATGCAGGCACCTCCCATCAGTCTACAGCAAAGGCAGACTGTATTCAACACAATGCTGCCCTATTCCCAAGGCAACTCAGCCTCACAGGGAAGATTTCCTCTCGGGAAGCAGTTTTATTAGACACAAATCCTCTCTTTAAAAAAAAAAAAAAGCCAATGAATGAGATATTTCCTTAGGATAGCTCTAAAAAATGTACTCATATCAACCAAACTCGAACTCCAAATTCTGAAACATCAAGAAGGTAGGTTTTTTTATGTCACCACTCTGATAAAAATCGTCAAGTTCTTTGTACTTTACGCATATTGCATAAATCCCAGCTGTTTGAACTTGGGTAACGTGTTCACTGATCGAATTAAATCGACATCATCTTCCTTTATCTTGACAGTTCAGACGGCCGAAGGGAATTGCCACTCTGGCTGTTGGGGTAGGACAGTCAGTGCTAAAATTACTATACTGCCTTTAAGTTTATCTTTGATTAAAAATTAAATTTAACTTCCCTTTATCATTTTCCATACTCCAACAACATGCATGTGTTCTCCAAGTTAAATCAAGATGGACTAAATATTTAATACCCTGTTCTAATTAGCTACAACTGTTACCTGATTTCTCTCTGTAAATGAATGTGAAAGGACCCGGGAGGCCTAATGTTAACCTTCATCCACTCTCGTTATAGGAGAGAAATTATAGGCTCTAATTAGATGCTTCAAATTGCAAAGAAATAGAATTTTCATAACCAGCTTATTAAAATCCTAGGGCCCCTCTGGGATAGGGCAAATTGCTTCTACCCTGAGCTGCTTATCCTAGTACAACAACATACAGAGGACTTGCGTTGTCTGCCTCACTCAGCTCATATTTCTCCCAAATTAATGAGTACGCAAATTATTCCAGCTGCCCTCTTGGCACAAGGAAAAATTGCAAATCTATGACTGCCAAGTGACGTGGGAAGCTGCTAAATAAAATCCGCTTAAGGGGACACAGCTGCCGAGGTGCCTATTTACATTAAAATTACTAAATCCATGAACACAGAACTAATGTCCCAAGACGTTAAGCAGCATTCAACACTTGGGTTAACCCTTTTATCATTCCAAACCCCTTGAGGTGCAAGGGTCCCACACAGTGAGCCAGAAATGTGACACTCTACCAATGGGCTCCCCCATCCCCCCAGGAGAGCTCTGGGCACCACAGAAAGAGATCTGATGGAGAAGGTTCCAGGAAGTTCCCACTTTGGGAAGCTCTGATCAGTTTTACTTCCCCTGATGTGTTGCTACAAGCCAAAGAGTTCGTTCTCACTGAGACTAAGGATAGACACTAGTCTAAAGTTCAACATTTCACGAATGTTCAGCAGGATTCACTCTGTTATACTCTGATCTCTTCTAAAGGGTCCCTGTAAGACTTTGACAACCAAGAAGTAGAAGTCTTACGAAACGATCCTCCCAGGTGAGCATCAGTGAATAGCGTCTAGAGCAGAAGCACTCAGCCACATGGTGGAACTTCTTAAGAAGACCCCCAAATAATCACCTCAGCCTGAAAATACGAGACAGTATGGAAGAACAATAAAGAAAATAAGTAGCAGGGAAATGAATCCAGCATGTACTTATTCTTTTAATACTCATTAATATGACCTATTCCTAAAATTCCCCAAACTAAGAAATTTTATTCAAATATCTCTGGAATTCCTGAATCTTATCAATGACCTGGTCCAGATCAAAATTATGAATCCAAAGTTACTGCCCTTCCAAGCAGACCCCTGTCTCACGCACATGCAAACATTAAAAACACCCACTTTTCAAGTTTGTCTCAGGTCACCAAAAAATGCCTTCTCAGTAAGGAGAAATTTCTTACTAGATTGGTAAATGGACTTTTATCAAAAAAAAGAATCACAAGTTATAGTTCAGGTTCTCTGGTAATTACAAAAACCTGTTTTGTTTGTTGTCTTGAACATGCTGCCCCGTGTGCTTTGTATTTGTCCAAATCACGTAAAATTATAGAATGATGTCATCAAATAGATCAAGCTCAGGGGGAACAGATGATGATTCTATAAACACTTTTCACCCTTAAACATACAGTCTAAACAGAATACTTCCTCTCTCTGCAAGAGAAAAATGGCAACAAATGAGATTTAAAACACAGAAAGGGGACATCAACCCGTAAACATTTGAAGATGATTAAGGAGACATAGGCATAAATGAAGATAAGAGGCAAAATGTGGCTTTCAAAATGAAAAAGAAGAGCCTTGACACTTGAAGGAACCCAATACACAGTCAATCTCAATTACACAGTGATGATGTTGAGCCATGTCATTGTCCTGCACATTTTTGCTTGTATTCAAGCGCTTGTCTAAATACCTGAGTAACTCTAGAGAAGACATTTCTTGCCTTTGAACACTGCTGCCTCACTTAGAATCTGAGGACTCAGACATTTTAAGACACAGTTTTGGAGTCGTGAATCCTGCTGAAAACCCAAAATTTGGGAGAGGTGGTATTTGTAGACATTTCCCAAGGATGTGTCACACTGTCCTAATAAGGACAAGTTCTCAGAAATTTTTCACTATCATTTTCTTCATGACACTTCCAATTCTTTGAGGGCCACTATGAGTCTAGACATGTTTTGAGTCAAATATGAAATCAGTACAATGCGACTTTGAAGAGAGAGCAGAAGATATAACTTCTGTGACTGCAACCTGCCAAAGCAGGCTTACACTTTGTCTTGCTCCAAAAACGTTAGATATAAACACAAGTGGTCCTTAACAATTGGAGGGGTTACAAGTTCTTTAAAAATAGCTCAATACATTTCAGATACCCATTTTTGGATAGGGGCTTTAAATTTAGGGGTTTGATTTTTTTTGAGTTCTTTATATATTCTAGATGTTAAACCTTTGTCTGAGGGACAGCTGGCAAAAATTTTGTCCCAGTCTGTGATTTTTTTGCCCCACTCTATTAGTAATTTCTTTTGCTGCGCAAAAGCCTCTTAATAGGATGTGGTCCCAAGCATTGATTCTTTGTATTGTTTCCCATGTAGTCTGAGCTCTGTTCATAAATTTTTTTCCAACTCCTGTCTTTGAGAGTTTTTTCTATTTTATTCTCCAGGAGATTTAGTGTTTCTGTTTTAATGTTTAGATCTTTGATCCACTTTAATTTTAGCTTAGTACATGGTGAGAGACATGTATCTAGTTTTAGTTTTCAGCATGTGGCAAGCCAATTTTTCCAGCACCATTTATTAAAGAGGCTATCTTTCTTCCAGTGAGGGTGTTTGGCTCCTTTGTCGAAGATGAGGTATTTCTCAGATGAAGAAATAAAAATAGCAAATAAATATATGAAAAAATGTTAAACATCATTGGTCATTCAAGAGATGCAGATCAAAACAACACTAAGATACAATCTCACTCCAGAAAGAATAGCTATTATCAAGAAGTCAACCAATAACAAGTGCTGGCAGGGCTGCAGGGAAAAAGGAACCCTCCTGCACTGTTGGTGGGAACGTAAACTGGTCCAACCACTGTGGAAATCAGTGTTGAGATTCCTCAGAAAACTACAACTAGAGGTTCCATTTGACCTAGCTAGTCCTCTGCTTGGTATCTTCCCAGAAGAATTAAAATCATCATATCACAGTGATATATGCACAACCATGTTTATAGCAACACAATTTGTAATAGCTAAGTCTTGAAAACAACCTAAATGCCCAACAACTAATGAATAGCTAAAGAAGATGTAGTTTTTCTACACAATGGAGTACTACACCGCCATAAAGAAGGATAAACTAGAGTCATTTGTATGTAAATGGATTTCCTTGAGAACATACTATTAAGTGAAATAAATCAGACACTTATTAGTACACATAGAATTGTTTCTCTGATATGAAAAACCATAAGTGTAAATAAGGACAAAGGGGTAGAATAGATACTATGTTTAAAAAAAAGATAGTATTCAAAAGAGAGGAGAACTAGATAGGGAAAAGGGGAATAAAGAAGGAAGGTTAAAAGAAAAGTAAGATGAAAGGCGAAAAAATGCAAAAATGTAAATAAACTTGTTGCAAATAAAGAGGGGTGGGTGAATGGAAGGGAGGGGAGGGGAAGAGGGGGGAAAGCCAAGATACATCATGTACAGGTACAAAATAACCATGTTGATTATGATCATTATGTATACAATGTACCAATACATGTTCCTGGTAAAAATAAAAAAAAATTAAAAAAAATAGCTTGATATATGGGTCAGGAGAATTTGTTGAATGAGAAACAAAGAATCAAGTGTCAGTTATCCAAAATAATAATAGGAACAATCACATGGCTAATAGGAAATGTCAAAGATTGCAACTCTCCATGAATAAAGCAAGATAAGTCTGTATGAAGACATAACTTCTTCATTACAGTATTTGGAAGTTATATGATTATGGAAATATGCAGAATGTATATACAAACAGGTGCATGTATATGTCTACAATACAGTCACTTAGATATATAACCACATACAATCACTAGACAGATTTATATACAATCACTGACTTCAGATTCTTTTCTTTTGTGCCAAGTTGTTTTTTTAGAATAATCGCCAGCCTTGCTCTGTATGTAATATCAAATGGCTGATAGTCTGTAAAGCATTTTTCTATCTTCCATTGTAATGACACTGTTACTTGATCCCTTGACAGTTTAAATTCAGAAAATCAATCCAAAAGATTTCTTAAAGAGAATTTAAATTAATTTTGTTTCAGTAACATAGCAGTGCTTGTCGCAAGGTGTGACAATGTGTAGTCAGCCTCATCGTGGTACATTAAAATATTTTCTTTTAGGGGCTGGGGATTTAGCTCAGTGGTTACAGTGTTTGCCTCGCAAGTACAAGGCCCTGAGTTCGATCCCTGGCACCAAAAAAAAAAAAATTTCTTTTAATCTAGTTAGTTTTCAAAAGAAGGCTACACACTCCAAAATGACCACTCCCATAAGGCAGGCTCTCCTATCTGCATGATCTAGCCCAGCCTTGTGAACAAAGTGATCACCAGAAGCAGGGTCAGGTGCAAGACTTCCATACAGACAAATATAACTCAGTGCTTCCCAAACATGTTTTCTGTGTGTGGTCATGGCTGCTACTAATGTGGATCCCACAGGAAATTTCAGTGTCCCCAAAGAATGTTTTCTATCCTGTTCATTACGATGCCCTTAATAGCTCTGCTCTTAGAACCAAGTGAAATACCTAAGGTCTTCCATATGTTAATAACATGGAGTGTACATTTTTTTGCGAGGATAGAGACTTAAAATTTACTAAGCTTCCCACATATATTTAGTAAATAAATAATATGCCCCAAGGTACACTGATTTTTTTAAAACACAGCACCTTTAGAGAACTTCAGACTCTGAGAAGAACTACTTCATGACTTCACTGAGGTAGAGGTAATACGTCTTCTGATAACACATGGAGCAAAGCTGGTATTTCTGCGCATTTCATCAACAGGGCTGCATCTAAATGCACACCATTACTTATGACTCTGTCCAAACAATGTTGACAGATGGAGTCTAACTTCCGGAAAGAAACAACTTTTAAACTAAATTAAAAAGCATTAACTGGAGAAATCCTTCTTCCAGATATGATGAATTAGCTATTGTCAAATGAATTGCAACACTGAGAACATCTACTAGAACATTTATTATCTATCTCACCTACTAAGGCTGGATAAACCACACACATGTATGGGTACAGGTGTGTACTGTTATAGAACTGTGGCAAGCAGGGCTTAAGCACCAAAGGAGTCACGAGGAGCAAGATTCTGCATCCATTGCCATTTCCTCCATCATGGTATTACCAGGTTCTGGCACAGGACAGGAAAAGTCAAGTAGAAAATAGCAATCTAGTGGCACACTTAGTACAACAAGAAGACAAAAATTGTATTTGGGGCTATAAAGAATGCAAAACTTTCTCAAAGAAATGGGAACTGTAGAGAAGCAAGGCTTTAGTCTGTAGGCAATTTTGCCTTCTGGTATTCTGTAATGCCTAAGTTGTACGTGGGTTAGGAAAGATTCCATACAACCAAGCAGAAGCAGCTACTAAGAGACTGAAATGGAAAGCAGAGAATCTAACAGTCACAAAATGTTGGGAAATAAAAAAAAAGTTAAGGGTGAAGGTGAAGTTAAGGGTACATGAAGGAGGAGGGGCACAGGGAGAAACTGCAGGCTGTTGACAGAAATCTCTGAAAGGGCTGTGACCCAGCAGTAGGCACGAAGGATCAATTGTACCTGGATCAAGACACTCTGCTTCTACAGTATCTACCTGTAGCAGAATTTATTTTCTTCAGAAGGAATATAAGAACATCTAAAGTCTGAACAATTTTTCCTGAGACATTTTCAGGCAAGCATGCCAAGAAACAGTCAGATAACTGAAAACCAGGAGACAAAAAACAATCGGGGATAATTCACCCACAGGTGACCCAGATATTACAGTAACCAGGCATGAACTTTGAAATAACTATGATTGCACATCAAAGAAAATAAAAGATGAAGTAAAAAATAATTTACTGGAATTCCTAGAATTAGAAAACAGTGACTAAAATTAAGAGCTCAGCATAGAGGTTTAAGAGAAGATTAAATATAAAAGAAGAGAATATTAATGAATTGCAGAAGATGTCAAGTGAAACTACCTAGATTGAAATATAGAAAGGAAGAAATAATAGACAAAAAGAAATAGCAAAAAGTAACTATGTGATCTATTCAAAATAGCTAATATGTAATTGAAATGCCAAAGGAATCTAGGGAAAGACAACAATACTCCAACCACAGAGTCCGGAAGACATACATGCTCCAAGCAGAGTACACATGAAGGGGAAAAAAGTATACATTTTATAGTAAAAATTCTACAGGGGAGTGGAAAGTAGAAAGACTTAAGATCTATTATGTATATGTACCAACCCCCCAACAATGAATGTAATAATTATGCACTGCAAACATGTACTAATAAAAATGTTTAAAATATTTAAAGACAGCACCCACTAATAAGCAATAGTAAGACTCATGACTGAACTTATCAATAGAAATAATAAAAGGTGAAGGCAATAAAAGACATTTTTAAAGGGTTGAAAGAACTTAGTCCCAAACCTGATTTTATACCATTTATGTCATTTATTATTTTAAATGACAGCAAAATTAAAACATATTAAGGCAAATTTACCAGCAGAATTAAAAAAATAATTCAAGGAGAAAGGAAGTGACCCCAATAGGAAACAGAAAGGAGTAAACAACACAGAAAAGGTGGTGAGATGGGGCAAGAAAAGTATGAGTAAATCTAACTAAATATTATGTATTTAAAAGAACAATAATCTTGGTTTGTAAGTTAAGCTAGCCTCAAGGGCAAACAGGGTTAAGTGCAGTTAAACTGTAATATAAAGTATGTGCATTACCTGCAAAGTGGTAAAAGTTACAATTTAAAATAGATGCTTAAAAATGTAATACTACCTAAAATGAATAAAATATTACAAACAAGCTAATAGAGGAGAAAATTGAGTAATAAAACACTTTTCCTTTCTTTGAAATTAATCAACTAATGAGGACTTCCAGGAAGATGGTGGAATAGTGAGCAGCAGAGAAACAGCTTCTCCAATACTTGGAATCCAGAAGCTGCAATACAGCAAGATGGAGAAGCGATGAAGGAGGGAAGTGGGTCCCCAGGATCCAGCAAGGATCTGAAGCAAAAATTGGAGCCTTCGAGGAGAGTGAGGAGAGGGACCGCAACACAGAAGAGGGAGGTGGCAAGTGACACTTTCTCCTTGAGCCCTGGCTTATGTCATGAGAGGGGCTTCTCGAACAGGCGGATGCACGGTGACTACCAGGGACTCCAGAGGCTTCCACAGAGAACTGCACCAGTGGAACAGAGCAGTGGACACTGTGGACTGCAGATGTCCTCCAGGTGAGGGCAACTGGCCAGTTGCCATTTTGCAAAGGGGCGAACTGAACTCAGAACTCAGAGCAACCCACCGTTGGCCCCACCTACCAGGTCCCAGTGGCAGCGTGAGGTGCAACAAAGTTTAAGGCAGCAGGAGGTCAGGGAGTCGAGTTCAAACCAGACTGAGGCCCTCAGGGTGTTGTAGGCTGAATAGCTTGGGTCCCAGCCTCATAGTCAGAAACCAGAAGCAGCCTGAACTTCAGTGGCAGCAAAGGCCTGGGTTTCTGGGATTATGTACTACTGCCATAATTCTACTGCTGGCTTGCTGAGATTAATCAGCACGGATCTGGGCTCTGTCTGACCCCCTGTCTACCAGTGGCAGCAGAGACATGCTCTGAAGTGGACATTATTTTCTGCTTTTCTTCTTGTGTTGTTTTTTTATTTTTTTACTTTTTAAATTCTTTTCTCTTTCTCTTGATTGTTTGATCTTGTTTTCATATGCAGGTGAACACTGTTTCTAGTGTTTCGGTGGTGGTTGTTGTGTTCTATTTTTGGTTCTGTTTCTTCCTTTTTTCTTTCTCTCTTATCTACTTTACCAGTTTCCAAAGATTGCATAACCTTCTTCTGTCCTCCAGCCTTCCTTCTAATTTCTTTCTCTTCTTCTATTTTTCTATTTTTTTTCCCCTAAGCCCTTTTACATTTTCTCCCCTAAGGGTAAAATCACCATACTGAGCAGATAGTTACTGTATACAATTTTCTGGTTTGTTTTAGATTTTATTTTATAACTACAAATCTTGTTTATATGGTTAAAGGTGGCAAATTAATAGTTACCACAGTCTGTCATTTTCTAGGGTACGTTTGACACTATTGTCATTATTAATGATACTACTTTCAGCCAAGATGGTGTAACTGTTCTAAGCAGTTGTTCTTCCTTATACACCCAGACTGAGAATGCCTGAGGGTCGTAACAATACTAGAGGGCAGTGCCAAACAACCAGGGGCTAGGCCAAATAGACAGCAATTTTTTCACCTGCAATAAACTGAAGAGGTAAGATCTTGCAACAAACTCAAAACCCAAAAGCTGGCTACACCTGCAAGACATCTCTGAGAAGTAGTCATTTCCTAAGGGTTCTTGATACAAGCAATAAAGATACCTCCCCTAAACTATTTACAAACATCAATACAGGAACTAAAAAAAAAAAATGGAAAATGAAAAGATACAGAAGCAAGATGGCCCCAGACTGCCTGCCCACCAAAGGTAAAACTAAGGGGCAATGAGGTGGAACAATTCAAAAGCCAATCACCTGGACTCTCTGAAGTGGTAATAGTGGAAGTAACAAAGCATATAAATGAGGCTCTAGAAAAAAATCAAACCAAAAATAACTTCTCAGAAATAACTTCTCAGATAAATTCAGAGATGATGACCATAATACAGGACATGATTAGTGAATCTAGAGTAGATACAGATAAAAAGAAAAAAATAGAGGAGCTTAGGAAAATGATAGAAACCATGAATGCCCAACACAGGAAAGAAATAGAATCTATGAAACAGAATCAGTCAGATATCTAGGAGATTAAAAGTTCTATTGAAAGTATATGCAGCAGAATGGGCTAATATGAGTATAGAATATCCAATCTAGAAGACAGGATTGTAGTTAGCATGAAAATAAAGATTTTTTAAAAATATCAAGGGACCATGAAAAATCAATTCCACAGCTGCTATATGATGCAAAGAAGAATGACATAAGATTAACCAGAGTCAATGAAAAAGCAGGAGATAGTACAAATGACATAAAAACCTGTTCATAGAAGTAATGGCAGAAAACTTCTCAAGCACTGAAAAAGAATCAGACATACAGATAAGTGAGGCATACAGAATTCCAATTAGCCATGATCCAAAAAATCTACTCCAAGGCATGTAATAGTCAAGATTCCAGAAATTCAACACAAGAACACAATTTTATTTATTTGTTTGTTTTGTGGTGCCGGGGATCGAACTCAGGCCCTTGTGCTTGCAAGGCAAGCACTCTAATCACTGAGCTAAATCCCCAGCCCCAAGAACACAATTTTAAAAGCTGTTAGAGAAAAGAAACAAATCACCTATAAAGGATAGCCCACTATTATCACAGCAGACTTCTTAATACAAACCCTCAAGGGAGCTTGGAGTAAAGTATTTCAAGCCCTAAAAGAAGACAATCTCCAACCCAGATTGATGTACCCTATAAAGCTGTCTTTCAAAACTGAGAGAGAGAGAAGATACTTGCATGACAAAGAACACCTGAAGACATTCATGACCAAACCAGCATCCCAAAGTATTCTGAAGGACATTCTAGAGAGAGATAATAAAGACAACTCCATGAACCAAAGGAGAATGAATCCACAAGGCAAGGCAAGTAACTAAACAAATGGGAAAGAAAGGGAACCAACAACAATAGGAAAATAACATGACAAGGATAAGTCAATACATATCAGTTATAACCATCAATGTAAATGGTCTCAATTCACCAATCAAAAGAAACAGACTGGCAGAATGGATCAAAAAGCAAGATGCAACAATATGCCACATACAAGAAACATATTTAATTAAAAATACTCATATACTGAAAGCCAAAGGATAGAAAACAATATGTCCTGTGACAGGAACCTGGAAAAAAGGAGGGGGAGCTTTTCTACTTGCAGACAAGTAGAAAATCTACTTGCAGATTTCAAGCCAAGACTGATCAAGAGAGACAAAGAAGGTCACTACATCCGTGTTAAGGGAACAACCCAAGAGGAAGAGATAACCACCATAAATATATACGGACCAAATACCAGTGCACTCAACTATATAAAACAAATATTAACGGACATGAAAAATCGGACAAGCACTGATGCAATTCTCATGGGAGACCCCAATACCCTACTGTCACAAACAGACAGACCTAGTAGATAAAACACCAACAAAGACATACCAGAATTGAACCAAACTCTTTAGAACAAATGCACTTAATAGATGTCAACAGAACATTCCACCCCACAACAGCGGAGTATGCATTCTTCTCAGCTGCACACAGGACATTCTCCGAAACTGACCACATACTAGCTCACAGAACATGCTTAAGTAAATGCAAAGAAACTGAAATTATCCCCTGCATATGATCAGACCATAGCACAGTGAAATTGGAAATCAATGCCAAAAGAAATTTTTAAAATTTGGTAAACACACAGAAATGAAATAACACCCTCTTGACCAATCAATGGGTCACACATGAAATTAAAGAAGAAATTAGTTTCTACAATTAAACAATAATGGTAACAAAATATACTGGAACTTATGGGATGCAATGAAAGCAGTCCTACTAAGGGGACTTTATAGCAGTGAATTCCCACATCAGATAAACAGAATGACCTCAAATAATAACCTAATGTTGAACCTCAAACTTCTAGAAAAAGAGTGAGTCAAGCTTAAAGCTCATATGAGAGAGGAAATTATAAAGATCAGATTACAAATTAATCCAATAGAGACTAAGAAAACAATGCAAAGAATCAATGAATTGAAGAGTTGTTCTTTGAAAGATTAAATAAAATTGACAAACTCTTAGCCAACGTTATCTTAAAAAAGGAAAGAAAAGACTCAAATTCATGCACTTAGGAACAAAAGGGGTGAAATCACAACAGATCCTGCAGAAATTCAGACCATCAATACCTACTTCAAGGACCTGTATTCTAATGGATTGAAAACAGAGAAGAAACACAGAAGAAATGGATAAAATGAATTACCAAAACTGAATCAGGAAGATATAAAGATTCTAAATAGCCCCGTATCAGTCAATGAAATTGGAGATGTAATTAAAAACCTACCCACAGAGAAAAGCCCAGGTCTTGATGGATTCACTGCTGAATTCTACAAGAAATTTAGAGAAGATTTAATGTCATTACCCCTCAAACTCTTTAATGAAAATGAAAAGGAAGCAATACTGTCAAACTCCTTCATGGTAGCAAGCATTACTCTGATACCAAAACCAGAGATGGATCCACCTAAAAAAGAGAACTACCAGCCAATCTCTCTAATAAGCACAGATGCAAAAATTCTCAGTAAAATGCTGGCACACAGAACACAGCAAATCATAGAGAAGATTATACACTATGACCAAGTAGGATTCATCCCAGGGATGCAGGGATGGTTCAACATACACAAATCAATCAATGTAATACACCACATTAACAGAGCCAAGGACAAAAATCACACGGTCATCTCAATAGATGCAGAAAAAGCATTGACAAACTCCAACACTCATTCATGATAAAAGCCCTACATAAAATTAGAATAGAGTGTCTTATCTCAATCTGACAAAAGCCATCTACGACAAACCAACAGCCAACATTACATTGAAGGGTCAAAAACTGAAAGCTTTCACTCTAAAGTCAGGAACAAGACAATGATGTCCACTATCACCACTGTTATTTATAATAATTCTGGAAAAATTAGCCAGAACAAGTAGACAGGAGAAGGAAATAAAAGGAATAAAGATAGGAAAGGAAGAAGTTAAATAACCATTATTCAGGGTGACATGATACGCTACATAAAAGAGTCCCAAAACTCCACCAAAATACTCCTAGAATTCATAGTCAAATTTGGCTGCAGAGCAGGATACAAAGTCAATACTCAAAAATCAACAACATTCCTGTCCACAAATAACATACTCACTGAGAGAGGAATTAAGAGAAATTACACCTTTCACAACAGCATCCAAAAATAATGAAATACTTAGGAATCAATCTAAGGAAGGAAGTAAAAGACCTTTACATTAAAAATTACAGTACTCCAAAAAAGGAGATGGAAGAAGATATCAGAAAATGGAACGCTATCCCTTGTTCTTGGGTAGAAATAACCAATATAGTGAAAATGGCCATACTTCCAAAATTGTTACACAGATTTAATGCAATCCTGATGAAAATACCACTAGCATACCTCACAGAATTAAAGAAAACAATCCTAAAATTCATTTGGAACCAGAAGAGACCTAAGATAGCAAAAGCAATTCTGGTCAATAAAAGCAAAGAAGGGGACATCAAAACCCACCTAAAACAGAAAACAAACAAACAAACAAAAACACTAGACCTGAGGATAAATAGAACCTATTAGAAGATGTAGTAACAACTCCAAATATACTCAGCCACCTTATCTTTGACAAAGGGGCCAAACACTTTCAATGGGAGAAAGATATCATCTTTAATAAATGGTGCTGGTTGAGTTGGATCCCCAGAATCCTCCAAAAAATGATGCTAGAAAAACTGGCTTTCCACATGCCAAAGATTAAACCTAGACCGGTATCTCTCATGATGCACTAAACTAAAATCTAAGTGGATCAAAGATCTAAATATTAAAACAGAAATACTAAGTCTGCTGAAAAATAGAATAGGTAGAATTGTTGAAGACACAGGCAAAGGCAGAGACTTTATGAACAAAACCCCAGTTGCCCAGGAAATATCACAAAGTATCAACAACTGGGATCTCATCTTATTAAAAAGCTTTTGCACAGCAAAAGAAATCACCAACAGAGTGAAAAGACAACTCACAGAGTGTGAAAAAAATTTTGCCAGCTGTTACTCAGACAAAGACCTAATATCTAGAACTCAAAAAAATCAGACCCCCCAAATTTAAAGACTCTATCCAAAAATGGGCATTGGAAATGAATAGATACGTCTCAGATGAAGGAGAAATAGCAAATAAATATATGAAAAAATGTTCAACATCACTGGTCATTCGAGATACAAATTAAAACAATGCTGAGATTCCATATCACTCCAGAAAGAATGGGTATTTATCAAGAAATCAACCAATAACAAATGCTGGCAGGGCTGTGGGGAAAAAGGAACCCTTCTCCACTGGTGGTGGGAGTGTAGACTGCTGTAACCATTGTGGAAATCAGCATGAAGATTCCTCAAAAAACTAAAACTAGAGTTTCCATTTGACCCAGCTATTCCCCTTCTCAGAATCTTTCTGAAAGAATTGGAAGCATCACACCACAGCAATACATGCACACCCACATTTACAGTGGCACAATTTGTAATAGCTAAATCTTGGAAACAGCCCAAATGCCCATCAACTGACAAATGGATAAAGAAGATGTGGTATTTTTATAAAATGAAGTACTATTCAGCCATAAAGAAGGATAAATTTGAGCTATTTGTAGTTAAATGGATGCACCTCTTGAGACCATACTCTTAAGTGAAATAAATCAGACACACATGTTCAAACATTGCATTGTTTCTCTGGTGTGAGAAACCAAAAGGGTAAATAAGGGCCAAAATGAATAACAGATATTGTAAAATAGGAGGAAAATGTTCAAATGGGAAGGGGAATGTACTCAAGAGGAGGGAGGGGAAAAGGAAAAAATAGAATAGAAAGAAAAAATGGAAACAAAGCTTTTGTAAATAAGGAGAGGAAGAAGGGTTGAAGGGAGGGGAGGGGAATGGGAAAACAAGAAGAATCAAGATATATCACGTACAGGTATAAATTCCCTATGATGAATATTATCATTATGTATATCTAAAATGTACTAATAAAACTAATTTTTAAAAAATCATCTAATGAAAAACATAAATAAAAAAATAGCAAGATAGTAGATAAACTCAAATATGTTATATTTACATTGAATACGTACTATTTTAGTGAATCTTATCTTTTTACTTTCATCTCATACACCACTTACCCTTTAATAGATAAAGGGGCCAAGTTATCGGAAAAATAAGAGCACTCAAAAATTTTATTCTAATAATGACAGAGTCACAGTAATACATAAAATAAAAGCTGGCTGAACTAAAAGTATAAATAGAAAAATACAATGTCTCTGGTGGGGTGCATTTGAACACAGCTTTCCGACTGAGAGAATAAGCCAACAGAACAACCAATAGCAACACTGAATATTACAATTATTCAATTTGACCCCAGTGGCTTACATGAATCTTGGATTTATCGTATGCAAAATGCATTTTTTACCAATTGTTCAAGGATCATTAACCAAATCATGCCATATGCGCATCTATAAGGCAAGTTCAAACGTATTCGAAAGGATGGATATTACACAGGTCTTCATTATCTCAGTGGAATAAGGTAAATACCATAAAATATTAATTAGAAAATTTGGAATCAAAATTTATTTGTAAGTAAATAATACACCTTAAACAACTCATGAGACAAAGAAAGCCCACAATAAAAATTAGAAAATGGTTTGAATTCAAGGATAGTGATGCAAGCTAAAAGTGAGATAATCACTGAAACAACTAGAAAGAAAATAGTTTCTCTATAGTTCAGATAGTGCAAAAAGAAAGGAGAGTGAAAATCGGTGATCTGAGGTTCTGGTTTTACAGGACAGAAAATGTCAGATTTAACCCAAAGGGAATGGTAGGAAAGAAATAAGAAGTAAGAGTAGAAATCAGTGACAATGCAAACTGTTGTATAATGCCAAGAGTTACTTCTTCAAAAATCCCTAACATTGGTAAATCCTTTGCTAGATAGATTTAGGGAAAGTGACTGAAAACACAAATTAACCATATTAGGAATAAAAGTAAAGACAGCCCTACAGATTTTTATATGTGGAGAAGAAAATAAGAGAACATTTAAAACAATTATAGGCCAAGAAATATGAGAATTTATGGGAAATGGACACATTCCTCTAAAAAGCACAATTTACCAAAACTGGTTCAAGATGAAATATTAAAAGCAGAATAGTCCTACATCTATTAAAGTAATTGACTCTATAATGAAAAATCTTCTCCCAAAGTAAACAACTGTCCCTTATAGCCTCACCATAGAATTTTTCCATATAAATAAGGAAGAAATAATGATCTTTAAAAAATCCCTCCTGTATATATATATATAAATCAAAATGGGATCCCAGGAAGGGTGGCTTATAATCTCTTCATATCAGCCACTTAACTGGGAGGGTAATGTTATCAGCTTGGATCCTGCCACTCTATTTCATTCTTGCTAGTCATAAAACTGGCTTTGCACAAACCACACGCACTCTGTGGAGGATCACTTAATTCCAAAGGCATCTCACACTTTGGATTCTGGCTTCAGGAAACAAGGGATTGGTTCTGATTTCTCAAGAGCCTTTCATCATCACTTCTAGTAGTAAGCAAGGTGCCATCAGAATCTTCCTGAAAACAGAACTGCCAACAGCCCTCCACCCTTCAAACAACTTTTTTTTTTTTTTTTTTGCTGGGGATCGAACTCAGGGCCTTCTGCTTGCAAGGCAAGCACTCTGATCACTGAGCTAAATTCCCAGGCCTAAAGAACTTTGTGATATGGCTAGATACTGGGACCACAGTGAAAAGTTAAGGAGCATTTCCTGACATGACCAGCAGTGTTCTAAGGCACCTCACTGAGTTATCTCAACATTCCTAAAAAGTAATTTGGCCTGCAAAACAAAGCATCCTCACTGCAGCCGCCTGTGGTGTCTCGGGATTTGTGATTAAATGGTACATGACACAGGGGAATTGTGTTTGCAAATGGTATTGACATTGTTAATCAGATCATTTTAAAATAAGGCCAATAATCCCACTGGGCCAATGTAACCACAAGGTAATTTAACACGGACGAGAATGTGTGAGACTCAGCCATCCACTGCTGGCTTTGCAGATGGAAGGGGCTGTGAGCCAAAAACTGCAGGCTGCCTCTAGAAGCTGGAAAGGGCATGAAAACAAATTCTCCCCTCGAGACTCCAGGAAGGAATACATCCCTGTTGATACTCTGATTCTAATTCAGTCAGATCCACATTCATAGAAATCTGTAAGTTGAACTTCTACAGGACAATAAATGTGAGTTGTGTTAAGCAACTAGGTCTGAGGTAATTTGTTACAACAGAAATAGGAAATTTGTACAGGGAGGTTTTATGATGATGTCCATTTTCCATATGAAGAAACTGAAACAACAAGAGTTCAAAGTCTTTCATGATGCCACCTAACTTGTAAATTCAGTCAGCATTTGAAACAGGTTGTCCAGAGTCCTCACTCTTCACACATTTTACTTTCCTCCCAAGGCAGCTCTTCTTCTGACTCAAAAATATCCGTCATTTCTTTCATTAAAAAAAAAGGCTTCATTTAGTAAGTTTAATATTCGCTATGTCATACTGAAAGGGGAAGGAGGAAAGAAAAATGACTTTTTTCTATCTTAGGTGCTTTATATTCTTCCCTGAAAACCTCTTGGGTTATTCCAAGCAGCAACCTTGTCATCAGAGCTCAGGGGTGGGCAACAGCAGGGGACAAGAGGAAGACCACTAACTTGCACCTCAAAGCCTTCCCAGTTTTCCTTGCTGCCTGCATCCCCATTCTGTTCAGATATTCACCCTCCCTTGTGTTCCTTCCTCCCATGTCCCAGGAAGAAATTATGACTGGTCTAAGTCAATCATGTAAAATTCCATTTCTTTTACCAGTGGTTGGTTCTGGTGTAAGCATGTAACCTATTCCTGACCAATGAGATCTACAGAGTTGCCTGTTTGGAGGTGGGGAAGGATTTCTTTTCAATAAGATAAAAAGAGATACACAGGAGGAGTCTGCTGGTGGCTCCTCCAACTGCTGCTGCTACCTGAGACAACAATGTTGTTGCTGTTTGTATGCTGAGAATGGCAGAGAGTACAAGCTACAAAAAATTGCTCCCAGCTGGGAAATTAGCCAGCTCTAGAACTGCAAACTTTCCAGATGATAACTTCTTCAGTTGGTGTATCGTAACTGGAGCAACAGGGCTTCTCCGTGGGTGCTCTTCGCTTTGTGTTATTTAATAAGTCAATGGGAAATGCTCAGGTACAGTCTTCTGTACACAGTACCCAGTGAACAGTAGCTGCCACTCTGCTTCTTCATGCAAGAGAAACCTGACTCCTAAAGGTAAACTACTTGGTGAAAAATTACATTATTGTATGGCAGACTAGGATTAAAATTCAGCCCTATGTGAGTCTACACCATACGTTCTGCCCATCAGTCAGTCTCTCCCGTTTGTATTTTATGGTGAGAGTTCAACTACCTGCTACCATGCTACATAGCCATGGAAGAATGAGACTGCTAAGCAGGTCATTCAGGTTGCCCAGAATGCAATTAAATTACCTCCTTAGATGTGCCTTTGACTTTTAAACATTTCTAATTGGAGGTAAAGTTATTTAACTAAGTATTCTAATAGCCTCCCAAATGGTAGCAAATCTGTAGTAATGGCTCTAAGGTCTCTGAACATACTTAAAAAGTAATGAATCCCATTAAACTCTTAATGTGGCTAACAATTAATATTCTAATTACTGGTTAAAAATCACTTCCATAGAGAGATCCTCCCGGATGTGGCCTCAAACTTCCTTGTATAATGTGCCTCAGTCTTACTTTCCTTCCAGCTACAATTATAAAGATGTCATACAATGATAGAGGGAGGCTGGATTCTCACCTCCCAACAGAACTACCAAACTGCCTCATATTGTGATGTGAGAAGAAATAAACCTTTGTTTATGTGAACTCATTGAAATTTAGTATTTATTACTGTTACTGTTACTGCAACATAATTCAACTTAGCCTTAGTAATACAAATCTTTCTTTGGACATTACCCTTCCTTCATGACACTGAAACAAATTTTCTATTGAATATATCATTTGGAGATGATTTGTTCATTTCCCACTTGTTCTGATTTTCTGACCAATGTTACATTGTGTCTTCCACCAGCAGGAGTTCAGTGCCTCACACTGACAGATGCTCCACAAATGACTGTTCAATCCAGAAACAAATAAGTGTCTAACAGATGAACGAATGCACTCTGTGATTTCCATGCCCATATCTCTGTTTCTTTTGTGAAAAACAAAATATATTTTGATTTTGCAAAAGAGTAGCTATGTCAGGTGGTAAGCATTGTGCTTTTCTTTAAAGATAAGGGTTTCGTTTTGTTTTGTTTTGTTTTTTCTTTTGTTTTTATGTTTTGGTGCTGAGGATTGAACTCAGGGCCTTGTGCTTGTAAGGCAAGCACTCCAACCACTGAGCCAAATCCCTGGCCCCAAAGATAAGGTTTTAAGCAGTCTGTAAGTAGAGCTTTCAAATGAGGATGGATGTAGAATCAGATTTTAGGGTTGATGAACAGATACGAATAGTTATTTAAAATTGTTTTACCTCATCATACCAGAATTAGCAAAAAAAAAAAAAACAACAACAAAAAGTCTTTCCTATTAATGATGTTACAGAAAAAAAGAAAGAAAACTAAGACCCAAGATTTAAATCAAAACCAAACTGGGATAGTGGAAATATGCAAGTAGCTAAAAACCTGACTAAACTTGTTAAACTCCTCCACTACAGACTCAGGTGCTAGAGGAAATCCTACACTTCTTGCAATCTGGGCATTTAAACTGTGGCTTGATGTATAAATGTGCATTAAAAGCATTGTTCTTTAAGAGATCTCATTATCTCTCTCTTTTCCACAAAGCCCAGTCCTCTACCCCCTGCATCCCTGAGCCAAGGTGATGATATTCTGTGCCACTTCCTGCTTTTGTACATCTCTGTTCAATCAACACACACCCACCTATAACAAACAACTGAAGATCCAGTTTGACAGTAATACCAAGGATTCCAAGCAAAAGGATCTTGTTCAATTCCATCCTTTCAAAAACTGTTGAATTATTTTTCTGTCTCTTTGTCTTTGGTAGCTCTACAGAGTAGGCCACACAGTTAGTAATCTGCACTATAAAAGTTATCTCACAGAATTGAAATGTCCATGTTCTATTAGAACATTCAGGTAAAAGTGTGATGGCCTGCCATCAAAATGAAAAACACCTTTTTGTATACACGGTGATACCATCCAACTAATTCTCAGACATTAAAGATCAGCCAACTGGAATGGAATGTTCAGTCAGTTGCAAATTCAGAAAAGTTTTACTGGAGTTTTTATATGTTTTTTATAGGCTTTGAGACCAGGGATATAAGGTCCCCGGGCTTCTTAAATTATATCTTCCACATCTCTGAATTTTGGCTTTAAATAAACAACCACCTTGTCAGGGTTTAATCCTGGCCACTGTTCAATCGGGCAGCAAGCTTTAAGCTTTAAACAATGCATATCTGTGGCCTCTCTGTGGACTCAAGTGGACCTGAAGTCATACTCCCAAGTATTGATTACCGTATTTATGGTATCTCTCCATGAGAAAAATAAATGAAAACAGAATCAGGAAAAGCCTTTCCACTAGATGAACACCTCTTTTGATTGACAAACAGAACAAGCCACTTATTTTTCTCACTGCCTTGCTAAAATCTGACAAGCAAATAAAAACTCAGGCAGTCATGTGACTCAGAGTCTCCCTCGCCCTCCAGCTACTAATACAGTGATGTTCCAGGATCAGCAAACCATGGAAGTTCAATGGTCAGCAAGACCCTGTGGCCAGCCCACCTCGCTCAGGGCTTTCTCATAATATGGCTTCTGGGTAAGCTTTGGAAACATTGGCCCTACCATGATAGAAGGACCACAAAGAAAATTCCACAGAGCAAAGAGAGAGTTGGGATCCTTTCCAGCCAACACAAGCAGTGTCAATCTTAAACCATCACCCAGGACCCTTTTCCATTCACATCGTAGGTTCTTCTGTGAACCCTTTTCATACACATCAGGACAAGGGAATAGAGGCCTTTCTCGCTGAGCATTAGATGGTGGCAAAATGAGCCAAAGTTGACCAATTTATCTGACCGTTGTCCCAAAATTAAAAGGCAATGGGCACACCCAAAGAATATAATGAGCAAACTTGAATATAATATGCAGGAAACACACATGACAAGCTTCAAACCAAACCTCTCCTCTGACCTTGAAAATGCCAAGAATGTCCCTCAGCACGGGGCTGGATCATGGCGAATTAGGTCTGAATTCATTACATATGTTTCGGGGGATGCAGCTTTTGCCTGAACTTACCCTAATGAATTGTTCAGCCTTCATGGAGGTGCTATACTGACAATAATTTTCAGGAAGTTGCTGGTTCTTGCCTTCTTTCATTTGTTGCCCCTTAACACACCTTCTATGCATTACGTACCTTAAGGATTTTGTAAAGGAGGCCTTTGTAAGAGAAATAACTCGCGTAACAGTGCAGCAGAGCATGAAATCTCAATCTGGATGGTTGGCTGCTTCGTAAAATTTGTCCAGGAATGGAGAAGCCAAAAGCAGAGGTAAGGAACAGAGTGGCAGAGTTCACAGTAGCTGATGGAAAGTTTCCCAGCCATATCATGACAGTTGGCCTATGCAGGGCTCCAAACAAAATCCATTATGTTGCCCACAGAGCATGGGATTCTGGCACAGTCAGTGCAAAAATGTTTCCCTCTGTGAGCTTTAAAAGTTATCAAACAGCCTCCCATTGCTTCTCACTCTGCGAGTGAGAGTCTGAAGCTGGAGAGCACTGGTTCCCACAGTTGCCCTGACAATCAGCTACAAGATCATTTTTGAAGGGACCAAACACATAGCAACTCAGCAACAGGTATAGTCTACAGAGGAGCTACCACTCAAGGACAGCTGGTCTTAATGACAACATGCTACAAATAAAATCCAAGCACCAAAATATGACAATAGATACAATACTATTTTAAATAGAGACAGATTTTAGTTATACTGCTAAGTATGTCACATTACTTGCTTGCATTCCAAAGGATGCTCCTGAACAAAAGGAAAAGGGGTGACTGATGCATAACTCTCAGCAAGCACTGGCATGATGACTTCGTGCATTGATTATTTTATGGTGGACAATATCAGTGAGAATTGCCACTGCTTTGGGAAGAAAGTGTCCCCAACAAGGACAGAGCAGCCTATCTCCACCTTCTGTTGAAATTTAAATCCTAGGAACAGAATCAGTGGTGCATGGCTTTGCTCAAACTCTGTCTTAGACGAAGAAAATGCATGAAGATATCTCCTTCCGTTAAAAGATGCTTTTACCTGGATATACACAATGTGCATTCCTGGGCATGCTTTTAGCCAAAGGATTGCCAGATCCACATAGAAACCAGACTTACTAGGTGCAGATGAGGCTCTAGGTGATTTGGCACTGGAGTGCATAAACAAGAAGGTTCTTAAAACAGATGAGCACTACTGATGTTATCACAAGGGAGGCAGAGAAACCAGAACAGATGAGTCTATTCCTTTGTAACAACTACACGAGGAGAAAAGAGACGACGAATATAATTTCTAGCACTACTTTATGAAGGATGAACTTTAGCATCATTGAAGTGCTTCTTACAGGTATGAACAAGACAATAGGATCCAGACACAGAGCCTCATAGCAAATTGAAACCCGTTAAGTTAGGAACAGCACAGTAGTATTTGAAGCAATTTGTATTCCTCTAAACAGCAAGATGCCCTATCATTTTATAATCATAACAGATAATTCACATAGGTTCAGTTCAAAGGTTTTAGTTATAGAAAGATTGTATAGGAGGCACCAACTATTGAAATAAAAGACTACGAGCCTGTGTTAAAACATTCATTAAAAATACTGGTCATCCTGGAGAAAAGAGACTGTCAAAATGGTGTCTAAAACCCTTAAATTCTTTGATTTTTCTACTGCAGAGTTATCTACTCAAACAAATAACAACAAAGAGTAAAAACAAACTGTAGCAATAGCCATGTCACCTGAAGGTGGTGACCACATCCTAGAAAAGACCAAGGTGATGTCTTCACAGCATGAGGAATCTAGAGGACGCAACAAATAAGCTGCCTTACTGATTTTAGTTCAGTAATATCAGTTCTAAGACAGTGCCACAAACAATATCGCCTGGCAGCACAAAGAACTAACACTGCCTGCAAAAGGAGTCCACGTGGCTCTGGAGGAGAAAGGCAAGGGAGGACCTAAAGCAAGACTGCAGAGTTGAAATCAGGGTGGCAAAATGTGAATACTGACTAATTCCAGATAGGTAGGCCATGCATTTGAAATATTTCACAAATTACCAACATTTCACCTAACCTTTGGGTGGCTGAGCCATTTTGGGAAATAATCTACCAGAAAGCCCTGTGCAGAGGACAGCACAGCACCCTGCCAGCTTTACTTCCAGAGTCCGACGTGGCTCTATGCCCTTCAGAGTTCAGAGGACTCAGAAAGCTGCAAAACATGTCTATTGCTTTCACTTCAATTTACTCTCCATTCTCTACAGGGATGTTTTCTTTTGAAAATAAGTCCCATTTTGATGAAGAAGGAAAAGGTGTTCAGAGTTGGGGTGTAGTGGTGGGGAGCTGCCATGAATGTCAACAATCGGGTTTACAGTGTGTCTTTCAAAAAGCAACGAAGCTTAGGGTTCAGTCCCCAGCACCCCTCCCTCAGAAAAGCAATGAATTAAGAAAGCATAAGTAATAAACAGGAAGTTCCACATTTGGGATATTGCCTTATATTAAGTGGTTTCTCTGTGTATCTTCAGCTGAAACATCACTTTTTGAGGGTTCTACCTCCAAATGACTGCACATTATTTTTGGTCACCAACATCCGAGTGATAAGTAAGACTGTTCTCCACCAGGTTAACAACAACAACAAAAAAGTAACTTGCTTATGAATCTTTATTGAGATATGCAGCTCATGGAGATCCCTGAGCTTGCAGCAATTAACAGGGGGCAAAGTAAAAAATCCACTTGCCAGGTATCAAAAAATAGGAAAAGACAAAGAAATGGAAACTATGTGTGGACTGGGGATTCAGAGCTCCCCGCCCCAATAAGAGATTTTAACTGTCCTTAAAAAAGCCAGTTAAAAATGTTTAAGGAACATACTTGGACTGCAGCATTTCTAATGTGGCTGTCACACCACATTTAATGCAGAAAAGATGTATTTTTAAATGATCCGGTTACTCTGAGGGCTTTGGCTTATAAAAGCCTTTTTTATTGAGATTCTAAATTCCAGTCTGAATAACCTTTCAATTTGTTCCAGTAATTTTTTTCCCCTCCTGCATTTGCATTGGCAATACAGCTGGAGTCATTTCAAAGCCTGGGCCCTGAGCACCGAGTCTTTTGTACTAAGTCTCTCCCTTCAGCATAGACTGTGGGTACCAGATTTGACATTTCTATGAAGCTGTTTGCACAAGAAATACCACTTGCTTTTCAAAGATCGAGATTAAAGACAGCTTAGGAAAAGAAAGAGAACATGTAGTATTTTTCATCACTCCTGTGATCACCTGGGGTTAAGGTAAGGGTTTGAACTGGGAATTAAGTCACTTTAAGATTCCTGGAGTAGTTAAAAGTGCGGCAAGCTGACACGGTTCTCTGTTGGTATCTCTGTCTATACCCCAAATTGGCTATTTGATTATCTAACCTTCACTTGATTTTGTCCTCTACCTGAGCTCTCTGACTCTTAGTTTTCCAACCTGGCTTTTGGTGACACTCATGACAGACAGACAGTGCAGAGACAGAAAGATGTGTAAACTCTGCTGCTTTTCAAAAGGTACCTTCTCCCCAAATAAAGATAAGAAAGAGATTTTGCCACGATGGGAAAGTTATTCAGGGAAGTCTGGTTACTCTAATCAAAACCGGCAGGAAAACAGTGAATGCTTACCAAGCCTCCACTCTAGGGCCAGTACGGCGTAAGACACTTTCAGGAATATTTTTTTCCAAAATAGAATACGTGAATAATGAAATTTAGACTCTAACCCAAATTAGAGAGGCACTAGTTTTTCTGAAGAAAACTGAGTACCACCCCAAATTCTGGAAATTACTTCTACATTTGGTTTGTCTGAGTAGGATTAGGCCTGTAAAATTAGTTTCTCATATAATTTACTTTCTGATACATTTTCAAACATCAAGTGGTCTCTTTTGGTGGGCTGCATACATTTTATCTGGATGAAATTAAGATAACTAATAGGACCAGCAATGAATTTTAAAACCCAGAAGGAAATTTTGATTAATAGTCAAACTCTTAGGAATCAAAGGTACTTGATCAGCACTATGAACAGAAACTGACTTCTTTCCACCACTATTGCCCAGTTCTCTTTAAACTTATTTATTTTTTTAATGGTAGCAAAGTTTTATAAAGGTAGGAAAAGAAACAGGTTCTTCAGAGTGAGTCTGGGCCAAGTAAAAGTCAGAAAAGAAGTACGCCGTACACCATAAGAGTATTCTGTTGTCTCTGTCTTTAGAATACCGATCCATGGCTCATCTTTCGAGAGAACATGCGGTGACTTTTGGAGGTGGTAATGCAATGGCCAAAGGCCACAGATATGAGACCAGGACCTTGGTGTTAGGTCTTTGTTTCTTCACTGAACAGCCTCAGACTTGGGCAAACAATTTTCTAGTCTCGTAAAATGAATTTAGTGATAGCACTGACCTCACAGGGCTGCTAAGAGAATTACAGGAAGAAGGCTCAAGTCCAACGTGCAGGACGAGTCAACTAAATAAGAATTTCATCTTGGTACAGTGCTGTTTGTTATTCTACCAACTGGTTCTTTATTCAATGTCTTGTACATCATAAAACACTAAGAATATAACAACAAAAATCCAGCATCTGACTGGTGCTTATCTGAGGCATTTTCTGGAGCAGCACTGTCAACAGACCTTCTGCATTGATGAGAATATTACATCTGTGCTAGCATGCTGCTGTGAGTGAAATGGAACCACAGAATACATGAAATGTGGCCACTGTAGCTGAGGAACTGATTTTTAAATTTTAATTAATTTAAATGTGAATTTGAATGTCATGCATGGCTCATGGTCACCACATTGGAAAGCACATTCAGCCTAACAATGAGAGGAAAACAGGCTGAACAGTGTATGTTGTTTTCTGTATGTGGGAAAAGCCACATGTTGATGAGGGTAATTACTAAGGCCCTACCTGGCAAACATTTGGGATGTCACACAGGGTCCTGAAGGTGCCGAGTGAGAGGTGAAACTCCTGAGTTCAAAGCCTGGATCTATTATTTACAAATGTGTGAGCCTGGGTGAATCCACTAACTTCGCTGACCCTTGATCACCTTGGGTGTGATTAGGTCACATAGGTAGGGAATGAAGCCTGAAAGTGGGTTCTGCCCTCTCAGGAACCCCATCCGGTATAATTTTGCATGCGCCTGCGCCTCTATCATGCACAGGTCATCAGCACACAAGCACCCATACACAACACAATTTAAGTTCATTATTTGCACAGGGCTTGGGTTGGTTATTCATTCAACAGGATCTAATCTATCATACAAGCAGCCTTGGTATGTGGTAGGCCCTAAAGGGATAGAGAAAAAGCTAAACTAGCATTTAGAACATACTAAGCACTTTCCACACATCCTGTCCTTTAATCTCATGGCAATCCAGGACACAGTCAATACTGTCGACCTCATTCGAAGTAGGCTATAACAGAGTGGCTAAATAGATCACCCAAAGGAACAGAGCACAGCCGGAACCCAGGTCCAGTTTGACAAAGTCCCACACCATAAGACCCGCTGCTGAGAAACACAACAGTAAATGGATGGTGCCCTTCTGATACAGTACTAGTCACCTAGAGAGGATGAGACATAAGAACAAGGTGACCTGACATAAAGTAAAGAAGAGGTAAAACAATAGGGAGAAGTAGTCAAAAAAAAAAAAAAAGCTAGCTTCCAACTAATTTATTTGTTAGGGCTAAGGAGACAAGTTGTTTTGCATCAGAAGAAGACAAGTTAGTAATGTTAAGAGTGGATACTTTTTACTCCACTGAAGGAAGGCTTCACTGAAGGTGTGCCAACACCTTCCCCCTGGTCAGAACTGGAGAGACAAACTGTATTTTAGGACCTCAAGCCCTTTCTGCCTCATTCTGCCAGGATCCTGCCCAGTCTTCCTCTTGCAAGCCCTCTCCTGCCCGCTGCTTCCCCAAAGCATCCAATGAGTCTGGCTGGCATAAAAGGAAAGAACGGTTGTTAAAACTAGAAGCCAGATGCCACTAGCTACCCATGACCTGTGTGAGTTGTTGTTTTACACCCTTGAGGTTTATCAGGCCTTCAAGCCTTTGTCTGATTTTCATGCTAAGTCTTTTAGGCATGTTCAGGGGCTTCTCCTATATTTCCAATGAACTCAGAACTCTGAGAACTCTGTCAGCACTCGGTGACTGTTAAAGAATAACATAATCCTAGGTAATCATATCCTTTTGACCTAAATGCCTCCAATGGTTTCTATAATCTCTGATTCTAGTTAGAGAACCTCTCTGAGCCACCTGTATCTGCATTGTTGTTAGTGACTTATACAAGCTTTTCCTTGCTTCCCCAGGTATCCACGTACTCTATAAATGGTTCTATTTAGCAGGAAACACACAGGGTGGGAAAAATACGTATGCAGGCCATTGCCTGTGTATCAATTTATAAAACGCATCACAGAAGATGAAAAATGTTAGGCAAATATACTTATTATTTCTATGTTTTTCACATTTCCCTCAGTCACTTTGCATCTCATTCCACAAATGTTCAAGTCATGTTTTATTCTGACTGTACAAATTCTGCTTACTTGAACATTCTCATCTCTTCAAAGACAATCACAGGCAGGGGGCATTCAGTTTTAATCCTTCGCTTGCCCTCCTGAATGTCAAGTATTTGTGTTCAGCATTTTCAAAATCAATAGGGACCAAAAACATATCAAAATGAGTATCAGGTTGTCCAGAGCAGAATATTAAACAAGCCGTATGCTTTTCTAAGGCAAGTTTTAAAAACAGGACCGGCAACATAGCAAGTTGAAAGTTTATGAAAACAGACAACTTTAGCTGTATTCTATTTCCCCTTTGTTGGGAAGCCAGTTCTTTCTAGAGTTCAAAGGAACACTGTATTGTTACTCCTCTTCTAAACAAACATCATCCTTGAACATCAGTAAGGTCACCATCCCCCAGCTCCAAAGTCCAGCTCATTCCCCATGATCTGCCATGCACATCCCTGAGACTATGCAAATCAGCTGTGGATGCTGTTTAATTCTGTATCCACATGCAGCTTGCTGGAAAGCACCTGTAACTAATCAATTGTCGCTAGGCTCTGACAAAAGCTTGAAAATATTGTTATTTGGATTGTGTGCAGTTGATTGATTTAAATGAAAATAAAGAGAGAAAGCAGCAAAAATGACAACAGAAGCACCAAAAAAAAAAATGACAACAGAGAGCTCAAAAGAGGGACTATAAACATTTTCAATTCCTGGAAAGTAATGTTAAGATAACATATTGCACATAATTTAAAAACTAAAAATAACAGTAATTATACCCTTTTTACCTAAATGCCTCCAATGGTTTCTATAATCTCTGATTCTAGAATCAGAGAACAATGCAGATTACCCTATCCACTGGCAAAATGATGAAGAAGAAGGAAGAAGGAGAAGAAGGAGAAGAAGGAAGAAGAGGAAGGAAGAAGAAGGAGGAAGAGGAGGAAGAAGAGGAGGAAGAAGAGGAAGAAGAAGAGGAAGAAGAGGAAGAAGAAGAAATAAAGTCTGGCTAAGGGAAAACTGAATTAACTGATCTTACAGATATTTAGCAAAGATTCTTCCTTCTCTCTGCTCCCTTCCAAGCAGCGACACTGGCTTTCATTAAAATGGGTGATTTGAATTCATGGAAGGTAGTTAGGAAGGAATGAAAGTATCCTAGTACCCCACACCTGCTCCAACTGCCTCTCTCTTCAATGCATGAAAAATAAGTGTGCAGCTGGGGATTTAGCTCAGCCATTAGCGTGCTCGCCTCCGAAGCACAAGGCCCTGAGTTCAATCCCCAGTACCAAAAAATAAAAAAATAAAAATAAGTGTGCACACTGCTTCACTCCCTTCCAGGCCACAGGAATGGGGGTACCTTGCAGTCATGGGAGGAAAAAGAAGGGGCTGAGAAAGGGCAGTGGAAGTGTATTACTGTGAGACGTCTCCATCGGAATAGGCCAGGCAGGGACTTCCTCCACAGACTGGAAATCTGCGCTCAGCCTTGGAAACCAATGAGTTTAAAGGAGCTGATGCTATTGCTCCCAAGGAGCCTGGGAAGAAGAGTGTTTGTCCCAATCCCGCTGCGCTGTGCAGAAGGCAATCCAACTGAGACCAAGAGCCTCCTGGGAGCCAGGTGAACTGCTATTCCTCCTGGAGTCTCAGGCAGGATTCATGAAGATCCCAAGGCACTAGGCTCCAACATAGGGCAGCTCATCCCATGTTCAAATCACAGCCCATCTCCCTATCAGGCTCTCTCCACTCCCAAGCCCAGTGTCCTGGGGGAACAGTCCAGGCTGGGTTGAGGGTGTGAGGAGCAAACTGCACTGGTCAGCAAGGCTTCATCATCTACATAGCTCAGTGAATCACCTGGACTGTGCTGCACTTCCATGGATGTTGAAAAGCAACATGAGGATGGGCCACGCAGCATCAAAGGTACGACACCACCCAGAAGTTCTACTCTAGGAGCTCCTATTTCCTCAGACCCTTGTCACTCATGGTGACTCATTCCACCAGTCTTTTCCACCAGGGCTGTGCTAAACAGGAAGCCATGGTGTCACAAGCAAGGTGGGTCTGCAGGGCTTGGAGGAGACAGTGGAGTGATAAATTCACCCTCTGGAGCTGACTGGGCAAGTGTGGGTGGGTGGTTCTTTAAAGCAGTGACTCTCAAACTTTGCAGTGGCTAAGAATCCATGCAGACAGTTGAGACCAATCTCAGATCCATAGTCAGAAGATTTGGGGAGAGTCTAAGTGGAGCTCCAGGAGACTACAAAACCATGGGCCTTAGGAACCCTGCTCCTCACCACCATCCTCCCCAACACCAGGACACCGTACGTACTCTTAGGGCCACAGGAAGCAGACTGACCAACACGGAATCTGAGGAGAGCTGATTATTAACACCACATTGCTGAATGATTTAAGATACTGCTCCATTTTAGAATGCTTTAAAATGATTTCTGGAGAGTTCAGTGATGAGGCAGAAAATGATATTTTTGATGAAATGTAGCCACAGTAAGATGGGGCTTCCTAAGCAATGCGGGGATAGCAGGTGCATATCCAGCCAATGACCATGAGCACGAAGCAGGTATCCAGAGACAGTGGAACTAAACCTTCATGGCCCTGGCCACTCAAAACTCACTGATGATATATCTTTCTGATGACAGTGACCACACAAGTTCCCTCCATGGAGTCCTAATGCAGAAGCCGATACCTCTTGGAGGACAGGTCCTGTGTCCAGGAATGTAAACAGCTTTAACTAGAGTCAGTGGGATAAGGAAGTTAAAGGCGTTTCTACGCCCTGCAGATGGTATTGGCTCTTGGAGGCATTTGAAAAGTTTCTCAATGTCATGCAGCAGGGAGCAGACTCCTCCCTTGCCATAGGGCATGTCACTGTCCCTAGAAGGGGACCTCTAGCCAGCCATTGTGAGAGAGATGGAATGTGAAGACTGCAGGAGCCTCAGGAGCCTCCCCATGCTGCTGACTTAGGGAGGTGCTGGTTCAAAGCACTGATGACACCAGCAATTATTTGTAAAGTTATAGCTGTCACCAGCTATAATTGAAGCTACTAAGAAGATTTTATCTGGTTATAATGGTGACGTTACTAGAAGCCAGATGGGAACACATCCCACTCCTCAACCTTAGCCACGTACCTCCACAGCTCTCATGGGTCTCATGGACCACCGAGAGGAGAGAAGTGAAGAAAGACAAAAGAAAGAGATGCAGAGGAAAAAGGAAAGCAAAGGCCTTTTCAGGCACACTAGCCAAGGTAAAAGCCAGAAAGGAAATAACTGGTCATTTGACTTCACAAAAGTTTTAAATTTTACAAACCACTATAAAAATCTGAACGCAAACATTTTATGAAAAATGTTAATGGGCAATGACAGACGTTAATATCTTTATATAGAAAAGATCTCCTGCAAATCAAGAAGGATAAAATGTATTCTTTGATTTTAAACAAAGAAGGTTTGATAGTCATCCATGGGTGGGCAAGAATGAAGATTGAGTCCTACTGGTGATGGAGGAGGAGGGTGCACACATTCTGCAAGCAGAATGGCCAATGTCAAGGCTGCTCTCCAGCCACAGCCAGAAGACAACAGGACGTGGCACATGGCTGGTGGGAATGGGATGGGCAAAGGCAGGTGGGTCTCCCTTTGAGGGCACTTGGGAACAAGGATCCACAGCTGCAAGTCCTCTTACCCGTGGATCAGTTCATGTACTCTGCATATTTAACCTAGAAACAACTTGCGATACATACAGATTACACTTTGTCAAGATAGGAAAAACTTAAACTTTAATCCAACTCACTCACCGAAATGCTGTTTTTATAAAATATTTCACGACATGACAAAGTTGTCGTGCAGCAACAAGAAGAAAGGAGGAATCAAGATACAAAATTAATAAAGAGGATCCTCATTTTGTAATAACCAGGCACAGGAAACAAGACTAGGAATAAAGTCGGGTTTCAGCTATGTATTCCCTAGGAAGTACATGTATAGGATAATTTTATTTTTCTCCTTAGAGTTTACCACCATGTATTAAAACAAAAGACTATAACAAAAGTGTCAAAAGACAATCCCCCCAAAGGAGCCAGCATGGTGGTACTCGTTTGTATTCCCAGAACTGGGGAGATTGAGGCAGGAGAATCTTAAATTCAAACCCAGTATGGATTACACAGTGATACCTGTCTCAAAACAAAACAAAAAATTGTTTTATAGAGGCAAGTAAAATTAGAGAAGGGGGTGGGTGAGCAGTACGGTGCATCTCAAAGAGAGCCACACACATCTAGCAGAGCCTTAACCTCTTTCTCCAAAGACACTGCTGAGTACAGGGACCTGCAGTCCAAAAGGAGGGTGAGTGCAGCACAACAAGATATTCTGAAAAAGTGAGAGAACACATTCATGTATAATTGCAATACATTATTACAACTCTACTAGTGTAATATGAGTTATCATTCTCTTACTGGGCCTAATTTATGAGTTAAACATTATGGTGGACATAGCACATATGGATTCTGTACCATCTATGGTTTCAGACATCTGGGTGTCTCGAGCTGTATTCCCCATGGATAAGGCTGGACTAGCGCAGGTGAATTCTGGGATTTTCAGTATGCTGACCACAAAGCATTCTTCATCTGCCTCATGCCAGGTCCCAGCAGTGGGTTGGATGGGACTGTAGCCTCTTGTTAACAGGATGTGAGGCCACCAGATGCCATCAAGACTGTCTTTTATTCCAAGATAACAACCTTCTTTTATACTAGTGTCAAGATTTCCATTCTTACAAGAGACCATGAGATAGTAGAATACAGTTGCTGTGTCTAACATTCTGGCCAAACAAAACAAAAACCTGCCAACCCCATACTATAACATTTTTTTTTCTTTTGACATTTTACTAGTCCATAAAATCCAGCAATCCGATGGCCAATTCTCCAGGCTGTAAGTGCGAATTAAAAAGTGTTTGTCATCTTGAGTGGAAGCAAAACTAAACAGCTTTTCTCCCAAGGACCTTGCTGGGTAAATTCTCAGCAGAGGATGACAGATAACTGAATACAGTTAAAAGGTTTGCTGAGGCTGAGACATCTGTAGAGTAAGAGCTCTTTTTCCAAAAGGCCTGCTGGGGACACATAAATCTGCCTGCAGAAAGAAAGAACCCAGCACCGGGGTGCAGCTGGCACTGTGGCTGACAAGCTAGAACCTGCAACAGGTCGGAATCCCCCACTTGCTGGTGGCTGTGTATTGAGAACTGAGGTTTGAGAGTATCTGAGAAAGCTTAATGGGATCCAGAGCTGAACTGAATCTGACTGTGACACGGAAAAATTAAGGCTGGGCATATGTGGCCTAAGGCTCGGCACACATGTCCCATGGCTGGCAAGGATGCCCTGTAGCTCCCTGCTCCCTACACAGGCACAGTGCCCAGCACATGTGGCAGAACCAGGCAACAGACAGCATCTGCCAAGATGCTCTCCTTGCAAGAGGAACTTGGTTCAAAAGGATTTCTTAAAGGAGGAGAAAAAAAAGAGCAAACCTGACCACATGATCAACAGAAATTGATATCACTAATTACTTTAAGCAGCTATCAGCTGCTTGTGATGAATACCATTGTGGTAACTTGTGGGCTATTCACAGGGTCAAAATTAAAAGATAAAGATTAATGAAGACTTCCACTGTATTTTCACCCCTGAATAAGTTCTTAAGGCATGAAAAAAACCCACAACTCTGCAAAAGTAAACATCTTACTAAGCACACTGTAAATAAATTAAAAACTCTATCTTACAGTAAAAAGCAGCAACTCATTCCCAATCAAACAGGTCCTTGAGGGTCTCCCTCACACCACTAGGTTCTAAAAAGAATTCAGCATTTGCTCATTTTCATGTTAGTAAAGTAAGGATTTTGAGTTACAGATTACTATAATTACTTTCCTTCCTAAGCCATTCATTGGGAATATACTTTCAGCACCTTTCTTTGGCATTCTGATAACGTTCCAGGTAAGTGATCTAGATCTAAATATGGCCAGACCTCCATCACACACCCCACTCTCTGTCCCCCTCACTGATCTGAATCCTGCCGTGACATGAAGCTATTCCAGTGCACCCTGCAATGTCTTCCTTCACTGACTCCAAACAATGCACTATGCGTGCAGAGACCAAGCGCCACTGGGAAGCACCTGGTAGCAAAGCACACAGTCCCTGCTGAGAAATCTGATCAGAATACCCCAGGAGGAGGCCCACACTGTCAGTCAAGACAAGAGCTGTTTCTGTGAGCTGACGTGTATTTTTACCTGTCTTCATCACTATCTCATCACTGGGACAAAATATCCAACACCTGCAAATTTAAGGAGCCAAGGTTTATTTTGGTTCACACTTTCAGAAGTTGTAGTCCATGGTCAGCAGGCTCAAATGGAGAAATGGCATGGTGGAAGGGCCTGGGTAGAAGAAAACTGCTCAAATCATGGCAGTCAAGAAGCAGAGAAAGAAGGCAGAACCCAAGGAAGCAAATATGCCTTTCCAGGTCACACGCCCAGTGACCTGTCTGTAGCCAGGCCCCACATCCTGCCAGCAGCACATTTAGCTCTGAACTCATCTGTGGATTAATCCATTCATGACTATAGTGCCCCCATGATTCAGTGACATTCTGAAAGGCCCACCTCTGAACATATGAAGTCTCTGGAGGATATTCGAGATCTAAATCACTCCTCAGGAGTACCTCAAAGGCAGCTGCAATTCTCTGATGCAGCTTCCTTTTCCTTACGAAAGGCTGAGCCATTACGGGTGAGAGAGGGCTTTGGCTGGTTGGGACTCAGGTCTCTTTTCCTAAGAATTCACAAAGGGCAACACTGTTAGAGTGGAGGGCTAAAATTCTTGTAAAGACATCTTTAAGCACACATATACACAGAGAAAGAAAGAAAGGAAGAAAGAGACAGAGGGAAAGAAGGATGGGAGAAATGAAAGAAAGAAAGTAGACAGATAGCAAGTAAGCTCTAGTTTGGGTGTAAATGTCTCCCAAAAGTCCATGTGTTAAAGGCTCGGTCTCTGGGGTGGCACTATTGGAAGGTGGTAAATAGACCGTTTAGGAGGTGTGGCCTAGTGAGACGCCCTTAGGTCCTTGGGGTCATACCCTTGAAGGTGACTGTGGGACTCCTTTTCTCTCTTTTGCTTCTGGGCCATGAGGTGAAGTTTGCTCACCACTTGCTCACTGCCATTGCCATATGGCACCTTATCAGAGGCTCAAAGCAATGGGTGGGTCTGCCTAATCTTAGTCTGGGATCTCTCAAACTGCAAGCCAAACTAAACCTTTCCCTTCATAACTTAATGTTTTGGGAATTTTGTTACAGTAACAGAGAACTGACAGAAAGAGGGAGAAAAGCTCAAATGACAAACTATACTTTCTTGCCATCTTTAGGCCACACAATACAACAGAATATTGTAATAATTCACGGGGGGAAAAGGAAGGACAACTCCTTAATTCAGTGGACCTTACTACCTTGTCCCTGAAAGGCACTTTTTCCCAGAAGACTAGACTACATCTTCCCTTCAGAATTATTTTCTCTTATTGTAGACACAGTGAGAATTAAAAAGGAAAATGAAGCAAACAAAACAAAATCTATTCATCATATCCTGATAAATTCCATTTTGAAGTAACATTTTCCCAAGTTGTTTGATTCATCTCAATCATATACAACTCTGCTATCAAATCACAGGCTACTGAAGAAAAAGGATAGTTGGTCTAATTAGCTGTCCATAGAACAATTACCATTCAATATCAGTAACATGTGCCAGATGACACGCTCACTGACATTGGTGGCCAAAATGAGCTATTGACACACATGAGATGACAAAGGGATGCTGATCCATCTCATCATGAGATGATGAGAACTCACCCAACAGGTATTTACTGAACTCTATTTTGAGCCATGCTAGGAGCACTTAGAATTCATTAGTGAATAAGCTGCAAAGGTCTCTATCCCTGGGATGCTCTGCAGGAGAGGACCAATCAATAAACAATACAAATAAGTAAAAAGGGTGTAGTACCTGAGAAAGTAATAGGCAAAAATACTATGGGTAGGTATAACAGATGCAAATTAAGAGATACTGAGAGTTTCCTGACCACGGTCAGAAGGGAAATGCAATTTTTAGTAGGTGGTATTAGTAGGCTTTAGGGAGAAAATGACATTTGGGTGAAAACTGAAGGGACGTGTGAAAGTTAATTATGCAGATATCTGACAGAAAAGGATCCTAGGAGGTGAGCACAACCAGAGCAAAGGTCCTGAAGCAGGAGAGTGCACGGATTGTCTGAGGAGCAGTAAAGTGGTTGGTCCGGCTGCAGACGCATGAATGAAAGCTGACATGCTAGAAGAAATCAGAGAGAGAATACATAGGTAGGTGGACTAGAGCAAGTAGAAATGAAGGCTTTTCTTTAGTAAGGAATCAGCTTCTACTATGAGACAATGGGAGCCACCACATGACTACAGGCAGAGGAGAAACAGAAACTAATAGACATTTTAAAAGAATCACTCTGGCTGTTGATTCACAGGGAAAGGTGTTGGGGAGACAAGCTAGGAGGCTGCTGCAGGAGTCCAGTCCGGTGGTAGTGGAGGCAGTGTGCATACACATCAGGTCACTATACCCGAAGGTAGACTGGGCCAGGGGTCTGAGAGACACAGAGACATCAAGTACGATGGCAAGCTTCTGACCTGTGCAACTACAGAGCTGGCGTTACCGTCACACATGACAAGGATGTCAAGCTAGGGAGGGAGGTGACAAGCTGAGCTTTGGACACGAGAAGTTTGAGGCACCCTTCGGACAACCAGATGGGGGTGTGAGAGCAGCTGGATGGACAAGCTGCAGGAACAAGATCTATCCTGGAGATACAGGCAGACCTGGGAGGTGTCGATGTGCAGATGAAACTGAAAAATCAAGCCTGCATCAGACCACCACATGAGGGCAAGTGTAGGTGGAGGAGAAATGTTTAAGAACTGCATATGGAACATTGAAGGACAGTGAAAGAAGAAGGAATCAGAAAAGGAAACTGAGAAAAAGCTGATAAGAGACGTAAAACCAGGAGACCCGGGTACCCTGGCAGCCAAGTAAGGAAAATTCTTCAGGAAAAGCTAGAAACCAAGCATCACAGTCGCTGCTACGGAATCAAAGACTGCAAACTGATAGCTAGATTCACCAATTACCGCTGCTACTATTAACAGCAGCAGCGGTGGCTGCAGAGCTCTTCAGTGTGCCGGGAACTACGTCAAGCTCTTCACAGATACTACCTCACTCAGCCTTTACAACCAGCTTTAGAGCCTGTTTTACTGTCCAACTGAGATTTAGAGAAGTACAGCATGCTTAGCCAAGTACTGGAAGCAGATACAGATGCAAACCTCACTAAATCCAGAGTGGGGCTCGTGACAGCTGTGTGCCCTGCCTGTCTCCTCTCTCCTTCCTGGCCCACCATGGAGTTCTCAGGAAAGAGGCAGAAAGGAAGGAGAAAGTGAAAAAAGGAACCAAGGAAAAAGTGAATACAGAAAAAAGGGACAAAGGAAGGAAATAAATTAGGGCTCCTTATGGACTCAAATGGTTTCTAGTTGGGCTAACATCAGCAGGTAATTTGGAAGATACAGATATTCTATAGTGAAGATGTGATCAATTACTACAAAGGAAGGAATAGGAACTCTAAGATCTTGGAGACAAAGACATGTTTACTACTAAATAAAGATTTACCTGCTAATCCTAGTCTTCTGTTTTTAAAGGCTTTTGAATAAAATATGAAACAATGTTGCCTACACAAAATGAAAGATAATGAAACTAGGAGAAACTAATCAATGCCTATCACTGAGTAAGAACATTCTGGTTAAAGGTAATGTAAAGGCAAACAGATTCACAGAGTTTTTCTTATGGTTAAAAAAAATCTGTTGGGCAAGGCATCAAGACACTGGCTATCTGAGGGGGGTCTCTACACAGTAGAGGCCTTCTCAGTAATAAATCTGCTCTAGTGAGTGTTTGTGTCTAACACCAGTGTGATTTCTCAGGAAGAGCCATTTGCAAAGCATTGACTAAAATCTGATAATCAAAGTCAGTCCGGTATGAGTCACAAGGGTTTAGGAAGCCAAGTTGTTAAGTCAAAATTATTTCTACAATGATTCCTGCAAGCACATGCCTCTCTTTTTGCTGCTGTCTCTGTTCAATCATTATTTATTAAGATAACTGAACCCTGGTGACTTTGGGGTTTAGAATATTCAATTCTAAAACACATAGACATATCAGCCACCTAGGTTTAAGATGATCAATTTGTTTTACTTACCTAACAGATTTTTTTTACTTCGTTAAAAAATGGCATTTTTTTCCCCAAGAAAAAGAAGAGTTCAGTTTGAATACGAGAAGGTAGTAAGTGCTGTTTACTGGCACTCAGATTTGCTAACTACAAAGACTAGAGCTTCTAACACTTTGACTTCCAATGAATCAAAGCCAAAAGAAATACGTAACAGCTCCTTTTATTAAGTAGTTGTATCCTAAGAATTTAAGAAGTATTTGATAAAATCATATTTTATATTATTCTTAACCTGATTTATACCAGTGGACCTAGTATAAGTTATTAAACCTTAAAATCAGACTGCATAGCAGCCCTCATTTCGTGTTCCACAGTAATTTTCACATGGTACTTGTTTTTTAAATCACAGTGACTACAAAACAAAATCTTTACAAAGATAATGACATTGTTGAAAAGAAAGAGCCTGATTCACTGACACTGCTAATTCATGAAATATCAAACAGCATTGAGTATTTCTGTGCTCCCTTAGAAACTTAAATAGCCAGCAGAGCCTGTGATTTTGCTGCCACACCCCAGGGTGCCTGGGTGCACTGTTTGGGAACTATAGCCATGTGCTGAGCTTAAATTTTAGTCTGAAACCTGGTATAATAAAAATTGGGAAGATATTTAAACTTAAACCCAGTAATTAAAATTTTCCTCTATCTCTAGTTGGCTTGTAGATTCTATCTTAATTATTACTTTAACGTTTGACCATGAATTTTGAGATAGGCTGACAATTTTACATCTTCCCTGCACACAATCTAAACCATCTGCAGTTTAACGATAATTGTAAGTCAGAATACTGTTGAAGAGTTTAGCCCAGGGGTCAGCCAACCATTTTTGTAAATAGTTTAGGCTTTGTGGGCCATATGATCTCTGTCACAATTATTCAACTCAGCTACTTAGAAAGCAGCCATAGACAATACACAAATGAACAAATATGACTGTGTTCCAGTAAAACTTTATTTACAATAATAGGTGTTTAGGCCAGATTTGTCCTTTAGGTTATATTCTGGAAAACTCTGGACTAGGTAGGTAGAGAGATTACTCTATTTTGAGACTTGAATGACTACAGTCCGGTATGAGAGACAGGACAATTCAAAACACTGAGATATAAAGTATTTCCATAACATCTGGGTCATTTAGCTAGCCTTGCTGATTTGACGCAGGTGCTGGGATGGGGCACGGAGACATAGGACAGTCTTTGCCCTCTAGCACTCTACAGTCTCTGAGGAGGTACATGTAGATTAATTATACTTTGGAAGCACAGAAAAGATTAATGATTTTCACTTGATGAGAATGATTTTCATAGAACAGGCAGGAATCATGTGACAGCAAAACCCACAAAACACAAAACAGCCAGGGGTGGCCTCTGTGAACAAGAAGTCTTTCTACAATTGTCTACGGTAATAGCTAACTACCGACTGTTACTATATGGTGACTCTGAATCAGCCGCATGCTAAGCACTTTCTGTGTATGATAGCATTTTCTCAGATGAGAGAGCAGAGGTTAAGGTTACATTGCTAGTCCATAGCAGCAGCAGGATCTGAAACCAGGTGTTCTTTCTCCAGAATTTGGCCCTTAATTACTACACTATTCAGCTTCTAGAAAAAGGCAGTAAGAGGGAAAATAATCAGATTGACGAATTCATTCCAGGGGTTGGGGAACTAGGGCTCAGGAGCCAAAACTGGCCCCTGTTGTTTCCACAAATAAAGTTTTATTGGAACAATACCATGCCCATTTGTTTACATACCTTCAGTAGCAGAGTTTAGTAGCTGAGCTAGACTACACTGGTTTTTTAAAGCCTAAAATGTACACTATCTGACACTCAGCAGAAAAGTTCTGAGGACCCCTGATTCATTCATTCAGCTCCAAGGGTTTCCTTTTATTTTTTTTCTTTCTTTCTTCATTTTTTAGGTTGTTTTTGCTCCTTCTCATTTTTCAGTGAGTTCATGACCTCCTGGCCTCACAAAGTCCATCCCTCTGCACTTCCAGGTGCTGAGTGGTCCTCAGAGACACACCTGAAGTCCTTTGTTCTCCAGAGCATTGTTATTTTCTACATTTGGCCCAGCTGCCAAGACGCACATGCAGGCATTGATAGAGTGTAAGGTAAAATTTAATCAAAGTCAGAATTTTCAAGTCTTGCTGAATTTGAAGGTAAACAGATGTTTCTGCAAATTCCTGCACTCCAAGTAGTGCGGTGTATGCATCAAGAAAACAGAAGGAACTCAAGGATGAAGCAGCTTTGCAGCCTTCCTTTTATCCACTAAGATTCATACTAGCCCACCAACACTTACTCTCATCACAATGGACTCGCCGGGCTGCTCTCACCATTCTGGGATCAGCTCAGAGTGTTTCAACACAGGGGAAATTTTTTTCTGAACATGACAAACATTTAATAATGGTTTTCAATTTTTAGGCGGTCCCCTGGGCCTAACAGGAAATAAGGAAGGTAAGAGTATCTCTTGCCATTTGATTGCATATCTACAATGTCTATTTGAACCGCAAATGCATTGAGGGAAAACAAAATAGAGCAAATACAGTGCTGTGATCACTAAGCAAATGTTGGCACTTTTTGTAACATTTGTGGGGAGAAGATACAGCATCTGGCAAAGCAGGTCATGATGTGCCTGACCCAGGATGAGGCCAAGGCTCTCTCTCGTATGAAATAAAGACGGTGCTTCTTGTAGGTTGAATCACGTTTCTACAAAAAACATGTTGAAGTTTTAACCCACAGGACCTGTGAATGTGGCTTTGGTCAGAAACAGGTCTTCATAGATGTAATCAAGTGAAGATGAGGACGTACTGTATTAGAGCGGTCCTAACCCAATGACAGGTGCCTCATAAGAAGACCGAAGTTGGAGAGAGACACACAGAGGGAGGACAGCCATATGAAAGAGCTACAGTTGTGCTGCCACAAGCCAAGGGGCACCGAGGATTGCTGGCAAGCACTGGAGGGTGGCAGTGAGGCCGACAGCTAGTTCTCTGGAGGCTTCAGAGACAGTGCAGCCCTATGGATGTTTGGATTACAATTTCCAGCCTCCAGAACTAAGAGAATAAATGCTGTTGCTTTTGGGCACCTAGCCGGTGGAACTCTGTTAAGGCAACCCTAGGAAACTAATAGTGCCAGTGGTGCTGGACACAAACCTGGATGAAGAGGAAAAGAGGCAGCAGACATGGACAGGCAGCTTGCCAAGGCACAAGCACCACACTGAGTATGCTGTGTGCATGATTTTAATGTTCAGTATCTTTGACATATGCATTGGTAATTTCCATTTCATAGCTGAAGACATTGCTGCTGGAGAGTCTATCCACAGAACTCTTGGGCTGAAAGCCGCACAGCCTAGATGCAAATAAGGGTGCACTGGTCTCCTAAGGCACAGTTGTAACCATCTCACACTGTTCCAGCCTGAATCTGTGCATTTGTCTTGTGTTTTTATTTCAGGGCTCAGCAAGCTGACTCACAGCCAGGACACAGGGCTCCGGACTATGGGCTGGGGGCTGCCACCTCACAAAAGTTCTCTCCCAGGAAGTTGCAGCTAGTCGAGGCAGGTGGCACTGAGGAGGCCCACCAGTCCTGTGACTTTCAGTGTTCCATTTCAGAAATGATCTTCTGGCTCTCATTCTTTCTGTCTTTTTTTCTGTCAGTGAGAATCACTATGGAGGGAGTATGCATGAAGGGGAAGAGGAGACAGTTTATATTGGTTTCTTTATAAGAACATTTATCTAGTTGCCTTTACAAGATAAACAGCATTCAATTTCTGCTTTTCATTGTTTTCAATGCATTTTTGTCATATAATTTAATCAACTCAGAAGCTAAAATTAATAGCTCTGCTTCAAAGATGTCATCAGGGCTGACCCAGCTTCAGGGAAGGCAGTGGGCTGTGGGCTGGTAAGAACACACTTGGCCTCCACTTCTCCTCTTGCAGGGCTTGGCCCAAGCCAGCTGCTTTGGATCACCATGGGTGACCTTGCGAGAAAATTAAATCTTCATTTTCAGGCTTTCCAGAGTGATTTATGAAAGAGTATATGCTGAAAGACCATTCTGAGAGCACACAGTGTGTTTGCTTTCTGAGCTCACAATTCTTTAATTCTACTCTCTTACTGATTACATCACCAATGTTCTAACAGTATAAAACACACAGAATACCTTTAAGTCCACATATAATTATGCGTCTCCATTTTCTTCTCACACTTGGATTTAAATCCTTTCCTTTATTATCATGACATTATTAGGATTCTGTAGTATGTTTGGTGTGTTTGTTTTGTTTCGTACAAATGAGACAGCAGAGGCAGCATAATACAGGAGAAACACAACACTTTGCAATCATGTCAGTATGGATTCAAATTCCACATTCTCCATATATTAGCTCTTTAGTAAGTCATTTACTTTCTCTAACTCTAAAATATTCACCAAGTAAAATTTGGAGCATATGGACATTTAAATGTTTTCTCATTGATCCAACCACCCAACCATCTGCTTCTTGAATATGTCATCACTCTAGCCTCTCTAGTATTTTAATCATCCATTCTACCTATACAAATGATAGCATGATATCATACACTTAACAACTGGTCACAAGTGGGAGCTTCTTTTTTTTTCTATTTTTCTCCTTTTCACTCTAGGTAGTCTTTTACACTAAATACATTATGTATATTATTACACATATTGACCCCCTCAAATATGAAACTAGTGGGCAAAGTATGGCAAAGGGGGATAATAGGAGAGAAATGATTGAAGTATGTTATATGCATGTACAACAAATTTAAAAATAAAAATAGGAATTCCAAATAGCTGTAAGATTTTTAGAAACAGAAGCCAAGAGACAACAGTCAAACAAAAAACGATCTGTTGCCTATCTTGATAGCAGAGCTCTCACACTAGGATCTACATTCCATGCATCAAAGGGTCTGCCTGCCCCTGGGGTGTCAGCCCCATTCCCAACCTCACCACCCAAGTCCTGCCTGGCACTTGGCCCACACAGAGTGAATATTCTCCACATACTTGGGGAGTAACTGGCCAGCAGAAGGGCTCTCTCATTTCTACTCCCTATTGATTATAACTCACTTAAAAATTTTAACCAAATAGCCGTAACTCAAAAACAACCTACCAAGTTTCTAAACGTCCTAAATGCCATTTAAAAGTATACATTCATCTTTGTAGATGACATAAAAGGATTGTTAACGGCGACTATCTCTACTGGGTCATCTTACTATCTTACTCTGGAAGAAAATTACCATTAATAGTGTGTCCAACATCTTGTGGTCCTACCAGTAAGCTCGAAAATGCTATTTTTCTTTTTTGAAATATTTTAAATATAGTAGTATACTGAGACATAGGCCAGGGAAACCTGAGGATACTAACACAGTACAGTAAGTTTCCTTCGACAAGACCAAGGCTGGGGATGCGGCAAGTTAAGACACTTAAGCACATTTCGCTATCTAAGAGCTACATATAAATTCAATAAAAACTCCATTCATCAGCATAGTCTCAGAAACTTGCAAACATATAAACACACCCAGAAAAATTAAAAACATCTGCACAGCCAACAGAACAAGACCTTACAATAAAAAGGAAACATTGAGCTGGGCAAGATTATCAGCTTCTCATTTTCACAATTATGTGAGTGCATATCACTGGAAGTATCTACATTTTTGGTTCAGGGACACAGTCAGTGATTTTCTTTTTTTATAGTAAACAGATTTTTTTTTGCTTCTAAATGAATTTGGGGATATTTTAAAATTTCAACTTCCCCCAAGCATTCCCTACAACACACTTTTACAAAAGTTTTTTGCATGAAGAAGTTATCTTTTTTGTTCATAGATGAAAGATGAAGAGCTAAAAGTATATTGTTCTCCTGTTATTAATTTGTATAAAGTACAGGTTTTTGAAGTTAAACTAACAGCAACAAAAAAATCACTCAGATCTATCGCACTGGTTCAGGATCAGACAGACAGTAACAGACTAGATTTTGCATTTTAAAAATTTCAGTATTTGAATTAATTGGCAAGTTGGGCAATCACCAAAAAAGTATTTACTATAGAAATATTTATAGTAGGTCTGCCATTTTATGTAAGAATATGACATGGTTTTTCCATTGTATTCCATTCTTGACTTACTGCTTATCTGCTTATACATTTTGCTAACCTTGAATCCACTATGAAGCACATTTTCAAAGAATGCTGTACACAGATTCCTGAAACCATTTCCTAAGGTAAAACTGCCAGAGACAACACACTTCTAAGTAGGATCTTGAAGGATAAATTGAAGTTTGATAGAACAATAAGGAATCATTCTAGGCAGAGAGTATGGCATTGAGCAAGGTGATGGGGCAACACCACATTTTGGTAAACCACAAGAGACCTGACCATTCACGGACCCTTGTCACTCCAGCTCCCTCTGGGATGGATGCGTGCAGAGAGGCTTCTCTTTTGGAATTTGGAATCCTCAGTCTGCCTCGCAGTTATGGAATTTTTTCCTGTTCCTTCATTCTGTCTCCCTGGCATCTGTCCAGGGCAGGATAAGAAAGGGAAACCTTAAGCAGACTTGGGAAGGGACAGTGCTTTTTTGCACATAGGAATGCCCAAGAATACAGAAGAACAGGAGGGTCTTGACAGCCTTGCAAGTCTCATTATTTTGCTGTGTTATTCCAGAAATTCAAAACCCCTGTGATCCCTCCCCTTCCAGAATGGAGTGTTAGGGAGCCTTAGGAAAGGGACTGTTGGGACCCCAGAGGAAGGAGGCCCCAGAAGGAGAGGAGTCTGGTTCTCACAGAACATGCAAGGGGCTGTCTGACTGAAAGTTCAGTCTTGAACCTTCTTCCCCATCTTCTGAACTCTTTGCTCCTGGCGGGCCAAATGAAAGGGTCTTCAATCATTCCTGTGCCATTATCCAAGAAGATACTTATCTCTGAATTTTGAATACTTCTGTTATAGAGACGATTCCTTGTGGTTCTAGTACAGTCCCTTCCCTGAGCTATCACTGCACATGTTTCCTGTCTGATCAGATCTGCTTGTATTTTTGCCTTCAGTTCTTTGTAGAGTACAGCAATTATTACCATTTATATTTCTTAAACCTGAAAAAAATAAATTTTACTGAACAAATAAATGTTTATGCAGTTAATTAACTTGATCATCCACTTTTTATTTTGCTCTTTTCTCTCTTGTGTAGTTAGAATTCCAGGATTAATCTTACATAGTACTCTTTCCTGATGAAATTCTCTTTCCCTTGAGTTGTTCAATTCAGTCTCCCTTCTGGTCACTTTCTTCTATGTGGAGAACAAAGCTGAAATCATACAGTTACCACATCTTAGAGCAAAGGACACTTGATCTCTTGCCATGGCCAGACCACATCCCCTTTGGAAATGTCTCACTAAATCAGAAAGACTCATCTGAAATACACTTCCCTAGAATTTGTTCAAGGTCCCCCTGCACAGGATTTAAACAACTAGAATATTCTTCAGAGGCCTCAGATTCTGAAACTTACATTCAACAAAAGTTTCCACAAACAACATCCATTTATGACTAACTCCATCTTCTCCTTGCACCTTTTAAAAAATATTAGCATCTCTGTCCTATGAATTTTTCACCTTTTGCTTTATTACTCTCTGTCATTACAAACATCACTCAGGACTCTAAAAGTAGCTCAACTTTCCCTTCTAAGTACTGTAGCCCATTCCCCTTTCTATCTTTCATCAACATCTATTTTTAAGGCTAAAATTCCTCGCTCTTCTTTTTCTCCTCTCATAGCTTCATCAATAAAACTCTACTCTTACGGCGACCATGACATTATTCCAATATTCTCTTTAGTTCAAAGATTTAACATTTTTCCCACCCAAGCAATGAACAGACTGATATAAAAATAGTAATCTTTCATAACAATAAAACACGATTTATAACATATTCCTGGGACCGAAGAGTAAAGGAAACCATGTTTTAGCCTCAAAAGATCTTAACTCTTTAAATATCACGACTTTTTAAAAAATCTATTAATTGAACTTGTGTGTACAGTACTCTTGCTATTAAAACCATAATTAGCACACTGTTTCTGAAGGTATGTTGAACCTCAAAGCTTTTTTGAGAAGAGTTTGTCTTGAAGTGGAGCCCAAGTCTTTGAGCGGATAGATACTACTGTATTTCTAAGTTCAGGTGATAAGCCTGTTTTTTCCTCAGATCAAATCTCATTTTTGTCACAAGTCATGAAAAGAAGAAAAGAAAGAAAAGAAGACTTGGAAGTTATCATATATGCTCATATCTGCCTTTCCTTTTCCCCCCTCTTACCTACAGAACTATCAAAATTAGGTTTCCTAGGGGCTGGGGATTTAGCTCAGTGGTTAGAGTGCTTGCCTCGCAGGCACAAGGGCCCGAGTTCGATCCCCAGCACCAAAAAAAAGAAAAAAAAATTAGGTTTCCTTGTATAAAATAAGCCAGCTGAATTTACTTTCTAGTCAAGTGGCTATAAGGCTTATGGTGCTAAGTAGGGTCACTGTTTTCCCTCGCAGAATACCCAACATCACAAGGTAGCATATAATGTTAGATACTGGGGGTCAAAAAACAGAGAATAAAATGAAATGAAAAGTGGATAAGGTAAATCAGGTGAGTTTTATTCCTGGGACATTTATTAATCATTTATTAACTGGGGGGACTGTGATCAAAGACTCATATATATCAATTCCTTTATCATTCTCAAATATCATACATACTTTGAGATCAAAAAGAGATGAAAAAATGCTCTAGTTAATTACCAGCTCCCTAAATGAGGCTAAACCAGACGTAAACCAATATGGTTGTCTGACTCCCAAACTGGTGCCCAAAACAAAAGATCACTTCAATTTAATCATTTGAGGGGTCAAAGTTAAATACAAGGAAAACAGCCTCAAAATTCTTAGCCCTGGTCAATCTATCTTCCCTTTAACTACAAGAGCAATGTCAACTGAAGTTTATTTTGGGGTTTAATTAATCCGTGCTTCATCCCTTTGGCAGGCAGCTGACAACACTCTTCTGACCCTCCTTGGCTAATAACAGCAGAAGGGATTCATGGAGCAAGCAGGTTGGGTCTCTACTAATTGGGATTCCTGCCAATTCCTCGGAAGGGCAGTCTTGATGTCGTAGAGAACAGAACACAGTGGAAAACAGTTTTTCCAGGTTCTACCTATCTGGATCTTCAATCTAATCCCTTTTATCCTACAAACAGCCTAGCACATAGTGCCCAACGGACACAGCCCTGAATATCACCCCACAATATATGTTCTAAGCAACTCAACAGTACCTTGACAGTGAGGGTCTATCAGGATCCTATCAAGGCTCAGGCATTGTGCTAAGTAAGGGTTGAGAGAGATGGCACATCATGTGCAAACACAGCTGGCAATGAAACCAACACATCCACATCTTAAATTCCCACTTACCACTTCTTTACTCAGCTCTATCATATGGAAAGAGCATAGTTCCTTCCACAGATGGAGCTTGACCTTGCAATTTCAGTTCCAATGTTCAGATATCCAATGAGCCACTGGAGAAAGGAGAGACGACTAACACGTATTGAGGACCCACTATCGGCCAAGCATGATATCAGGTCTTCACATGTGTTTATGAATACTTCCACAACTATGCACATGACCAAGGTCACTAAAGATGTGGGACTGGAGGAACAGAGAAGTAAGGGATGGCTGCTGGATGGAATTGAAACCCGTAACTCCCAAAAGCATGTTCCAGAGAAGGTCACCTCTGCAGAATATCAGCAGAATTCTATAGAAGAAAAAAATCATTCGAAGTCCATGAGCTCCCACGGTAGAAAGTGGCTGAAGTATGGCACAAGACACCATCAGCAGAAGGGGAGGTAGGAAGGCCACAGGCCAGGTTAGAGAGACACAGAGGTAAACAAAGCTAGATGGGTATGCTTGCCGTGGGACTCTGAGCCTTTATTTTGTCACTTGCAGAGGACACACTGAAGATAACATCTCCCCAACTTCTTGAGTGGTAAGACTTTGTACCTGTCATTTATCTCAAGCAGGACATGGATTTGCACAACTACAGGGGTACGCTTGGACTTCCATGTGAGTGGTGTCTCCAGGAATTTATAACATGATGACCTTGATTCCTGGGGCTGTACCTCTATCTCAGCATTGTACCAGGCAAAATTTACAGAGGCCCACAGAGACTCAGTCTCACCCTGCTCACTACCTCATCCAGGAACTTCAAAAAGAGACTCAAGAGAGAACTGACTGCTCCTTCCCCCTTTGCTGTGAGAACCTTTTGTCACAGTTTCCCTCTATCACCCAGAGAAGACCAAACACCCAGGTCAGTCCTTGTCACCCAGACCCTTAAGCCCACATGGCTTCCTTTGTCCATCCATCACTCTGGCCAGCTCCATATCTCAGTTGCACCAAACTCCTAGCCTATGCCTTCTGCAACCACTGGTCCAGCAGCAATGAAATCCACCGCATCTTCAACCTCTTTTGTCAACATTACATTCACCTTCAGGATCCATCTAGTCAGCTCCTTGAGAACTCTGCCTCCTCCATTTCTATTGGCTCTTCATCTCCCACATCTTGGGTAATACGAAGACTGGAAGTTCGATGAAATATCTCCCTGGCTACTTACTGCCGAATCCAAAAATGTCTCCTTTCTCTTTATGAAACTATTCAGATCCTTTGGTACAATTTTGGACGTAGATCACCCAGCGGCCCTCTTGTTGCCCTCATCTCCTGACCTCCTGGTCACTCCTGAATACTTGGGCACTGGGTCACTGCCTCTCTCCCCATTATTTGTCATTCCTAGTGACATCAGTAGCCTGGCTTCTGAGTTCCTTAACACATTTCCTCCTAATAATGACGCTCCCTGGCCCAGTTTATCCATCTACTCCTGTACTTATTGCTTATATTTCTATCACTGTCAATACAGGGTTCCCTTCGCAATCTTAATTTTTCTGAACTCAACATTCAGACCACCAGCTCATTTCCCTCCATTAAGACCTTCAAAAGAGTTGATCCTCTACTATTTGACATCTCCGTTTTATCCTCATTTCTTTCCTGACCCTCCTCAAATTTCAAGGCTAATTCCCTTTGAATCCACTCTCAAATCTACTAACTCTCCTTCCATCTAACTTGAATCCCAACCCTAATTAGACTCCACCTTCCATGTCCTCTGTACCTCTACTCAAGCAGCTATATATTTATAGAGAAAAATATACAAATGTGTCAGCCAGTCCCTCTTTAAATTAATAACTAAAAATCTCAATTGATTTCCCCCCATTGTTGGGCATCCTACTTTCCCCTCGTCAATTCTCTGCCCAACTTGCCTGAGACACCAATTACATCCCTCTCCTCAAACCTCCATCTTCCCATTCCCCTTCTCTCTTAACCTTGAAGGTGCCCTTCTCTCTTTTAACTCTCTCACTGATGAAAAACGAGTAAATGAATGAATGGATCATGCTCCATGGGACCCCTCTGGAAAAAAAGATGCTCCATATTATCATGCAAAAGAGAAGACTATTGAGGATAACCAGGTTTCAGGCACACAGAAAGTTTTTGCTGGCTAAAAAAGGCCAATTACCAAAGTTATTGTAGGATATTATTGCTACCAAAAATTGTTTTACTAATCTTCAGTGGTCACCACTGACAAGCGTCACGCAAAGCGAAAAGTTACGTTAGTAACAAGTGAGAACCAACACAAACCTTTAGATTTCCTGTGCCATCCTGGCTGCTTCCCTTGTTCTTCCTTACTTGCCACAGAAGACACTGATGCCTGCCAGGTGAGTGGGAAGACAAGCAAGGGCTCTCCTCTGCCTCTCAAGCAGCCTCAGCAGACTATAGGGCGGCAGGAGTGTAAGGTAGAGAGGCAGAGTGGAGGGCCTTTACCTGGCAGGACCTCAGTGCAGACCAGTCCAAAGAGGGTGATCCAATAGGGAGGAAGAAGCTTTTGCGCCAAATCCTTTGAGTTGCCCTTGCAGCTGAGATTAGGAATGAAGGGTTTATTACGAATGGAAAGACAGTGATATACCAAATATTATCTTTAATAGTTTCCAAAGTAGTTCCAAACAAAGAATCATTATCATTTAAATACAACTGTTAAGAAGGAATTTCATTTTTAATAAGATATGAAAAGTTCATGGTTGGGAAAGGCATTCATTAAATTATCTGAGCTTTCAACACTCACAGATTTTGAGTATACACAGAGAAAAAATGGACCTTAGGAATTGTCTAACTTGTCAAAGTCCATTATGTGCAGTACTAGTCTCCGGAGTTGTGATTTGAAATACAATAGGTGAGCTTGGGAACAACGGCACATTCCTCTCTTTGAGTTTTTAATCACATTAAAAGGGCTGAGAAGCCCACTAATGAAGGCACCTGACTTAATTTGTTAAGTTATACACAGCATTTCTAAAACCTACCAAATCTACCTCCACCCTAGTATCTCCTGACATTCAACAAAACACTTCCTAGAAAACGGATCTGTCCCAACTTTGCCATGTTACAGATTTTTAAAAATAGATTCAAAAAACAGGTAGATACATCCTGGATTATGCACCTATTTAGGAGAGAAGGAAAACATGAAAGAGACGGCAAGGGCCTGTGCCATAACCCGAAGCTCTATCTGCAAAGGCAAATATCCTTAGAGATTCCTCAGCTCTCTCACCGAGCCCACACATTGGCTCAGAATCTTGCTCAACACAATCGCCCCCTCGGAAGAGGCTGGATGTGAGGTGAAATTTACACATTATCCCTAAATTGCTCTCTAGGTCTTTGGGTGATGGTTCCCAAGGTATCAACGTCCTCATCGTCATCACTATCAGAGTTGCTGTCTACTGAGTATTTACTTTTACCAGCCTCCATGCTGTGGGCTTGTATGAACTCCGCTTTAATTTCTGCAACCATGAGAGACAGGGAACATAGCCATCCCTATTTCACATACAGGATAGACGTCTCCATCTTGCACAAGGATCACCAAGTCTGCAAGTGGCGTAGTTGTCATTTTGGCAATGCCAAGCATGTTGTCCCCAGAACACAACTTCAGACATGACCAATCTTGGAATGGCACAGACTATTCACAACAAACCAATTTATCTTTAGTTTTTGTTCTAGAAATGACTTATAAAATGAGGCCAGAGTCCCCGCCAGTGCATTTTAGCTAAGAAAGATATAAATGTAAGAAAAACGTCTGAGGTCTCTCCAGTATCTCGGGGGAAGAAGAAGGCTAAGTGGGGTTAGGACTTATGCTAGTAGGTTAGAACATGGAGCTGGGGTCTTCTGTTGTTTTCTCAGCTGGCCTCGGAACCAGGACACACAGCATCTCAGCTTCTCTTTGAACTTTCTTCCCAAGGACTGTGAAGCAGCCAGCCTGACAGAGCAACTCCAACCAATAAAAGCACTGCTGGCTCCAGGAGCAAAGGTGCTAATTATCTGCTACAGCTCAACCAGTTGCAAATGGAAATCTTTTAAAAAGCAGCCATGTGTTCAACATCCTATACCAAACGAGGTCTCCTGACACTCACATGCTCTGCCCCAGAGCTAGGGCAGGTGCCTCATTTAGTTCTGGGATCTTGATAATGCAAGACAATGAGAGAACTTTCAGAGTTTACTTGGAAAACCCCTTTGAAGAGCAGACTCATTTTTCCCTCGGCAGAACAAAATCATCTAGGTGAACACATTACCGTCCCTTGGTGACCCCATCACGTCTCACTGACTTTCCCATTACAGCAGAGGCAGACAAGGCAGACCCACTTACGGTCAATTACTAACTCCTCCAGGATTTTACTTTCTCCCTGAGTCTTGGGGTGCTGACCCTTGGGAACTCCTAATCTGCAGGCTGCTCTTGGCTTTGAGTCTACACATCTTGGTCTACTTTTGCCAGGGAGTGACTCTCCCCCCTCCCTCCATGAACTGCTCAAAATTCTGCTGGGAGAGAGCTTGAAGATCTCCCATGCCTGCAGAGCAGCTGTATTTCCTTGCAGAGTCCCTGAACCTCACCTGGCCATCTGCTGGGGAAAACACTGGAAGGAAAGGTGTTATGTAAATAGGAGAGTGGCTGAGGGCTGATGGAGCAGTTCTGTTTTCCTTGTCACTTTTGATAAATCATGCACTCCCTCACTTGCTTTCTCCTCAGCCTTCCCCACAGCCAGCCCAGCCTTTGTGGAATAGAAATAGGCCTGGCCAATACATTCCACTTTCTAAGGCCTCCCCAAAGCCTTTCTCTGAATAAAAGCAGTCCAGGCACCTCCAAAGCTCCCCAAAGCCCTATAAATGGCAGGAACACAGAACCAGCTAGCCTGGAAAGAAGGAAAATGTAAAAGAGCTTCTTGATTTAACTAGATATAAAACTCTCTCCAATGAAATGAGACCCCAGCTACTAGACACAAAGGACATGATCAATATTTGTTGGCTTCTGAAATAAGGGATGTGTCTTCTTTTGAAAGGGCATAAAGCACTGAAAACAAATTCCTTGATTACCTCCAAGGGCTGTTTTTTAATTTGATTTTGCCCCTTTTTCCACGTCTTAACAACTGGTAAACCTCCCCTAGAGATACGTTGATTTCCTAGTGAAAATAATGCATTTCTGTCTATCATCACATCATAGTAATAATTCTCTATTTACTTGGCTTTCATCACACTTCTCTTTGCATAGGCAGAGACAGGGGTGACTGGAGGTGGACAGGCAGAACCCTCCTCACTCTGATAGGCAAACATCCCCAGCTACCGAGAGTGTGCCTCATCAAGGCGCTAGAATGTAGCATAAATCAAAATGAATAGATCTACATGCCAAGCCAAGCAAGGGTCTGTGTCCATTTGCACCGCTTGTGAGACAGCAGGCGGGTCTGAAAATGAAATGTGAAAAATCAGCAAAGACTATAGTCCCTCACTGGAAGGGAGAACAGGCTTCTGACAGTCCAGCTAATGCCTATAAACACAGTGATAAAGTCTCATAGATGGCTTCATTCCACCTTGTCACTCACAGCCCTAGCTAGCTGCAGCCCCTCACTCCTACTACCTACAGTGACCTTTGTGATGCTTGAGAAAACAGCTTCCCGCTGTGAGTGCTCTTACAGAGCTGCCAGATGGGGTGGTTTTGCTCCATTATTTGTGCCTGTAAAGGGAAAATGCCAACAGAAAGATTCATTACGATCCAGCCCATCTCTGCAAAGCTTCTCTGATTTATTAGGGCATAAACTGCTGTACGGGCTGTAATGAGACATAAATGTTCTGGAAGGCCTATGAACTCCAGGAGGAAACGCCTCACCATCGCACTTCTGTGCACCTAATTTATTAACAGCTTGTGCCGGCACAGCCTGGAAAATCCTGCCAACTTCACAATCTGCAGCAGTCACCTTTAGGGTGGGCAGGAGAGAATGGGAAAATGTGTCCAAGCCAGGCAAGTGACAGGAAACTTATGGGCATGCTGCATAAAACTGTGAAGGCTTGCAGCTCCTCTATGCTCTCCCAGCAGAGGGCTGGCCGTGCTTGCTGTGGCCAGAGCAAGGCGTCCCCAGAAGCGTTAAGGAAGATCAAACTGGACATTTGGCTGTTTCAGTGTTTCCTTGGCCCTGAATGAATACAGGACAGACTTTATTTCAAAAGGGCTTCAGTCACTGTGTTACCACCCTCTACCATTTGAAGAATATTTTCCCCAATGTAGTGGTTGCCCCAGCTCCTTACAACACTCGTTGCAAGCTGATTAACATTTCTGCTCTCTAAATATTGCCTTTTCAGTTTGAAATATAGAACAAAAAAATTAGTAACAGACTGGCCCACTTTTATACTTTCCATAGTTTGCAACCAATTTTTTTTTCTTAGATCATAATATGCGTGTCTAGGTAATTCAATTTTGTTTGCATTGGCTAAACTTCATGACAAGGATGAGATGAAGCAGTGAGCCATCAGAAAATATATGTAACATCCTGACTTGATATTAGGTATTAACCATTTTCTACTTCACGCATTAATGAAAAGGGATCACCTTTTTGCCACTGAAACAGTCATTTCTACAAAGCTTCTCGAACACATGTGTGCTGGGGATCTAGCAGAAATAGACGTGGCCACAACCTGTGGCAGACTACAGGATTTGTTCAGCTCGGTGCAAAATGAAATTGTGAAAAAGTATTAAGGATTTCAAGATAAAACAGCAGTGTTAAAACAAACACAGGGCCCCCTCAGCATGCAGCCCTGTGCCACTGCACAGTTGTGTGCCCTTGAACTGCACCCTGATGGCCCTTGGGAGCTTATAGTTTAACGAAGGAGTCAAACGGTAAGACAGCACCATTAATGAGGGTGTGAAAAGAATGTTGCTCCCTGTGAAATCCTGACAAAGGGAGAGGACAGACAAGACCAGGGCACTGGAGGCACGGAAGGTAAGTGCTCGTAGACACCTGCGAGGTACCTGCAAGGTATCTTCCTGCTCTTGAGCCTTGAAAGGGATAGAGCAGCTTGTGCAAATGCCCACAGGAGGAGGGAGCCTGTGTCCCTGAAGCACCCAAAACCCAGGTTTGAGTTGTAGCTTGAGAGAGACCAGGTGCCACACTTCTGCAGGGCCTTGCAGGACACATGTGGATTACAGTCTTGAAGCAACATTTGTAAAAAGCATAAAATTGAGGGTCTGCCTATCCGTTGTATAGATTTTCCTCTAGGGTCCCTGTGCCCAGCATCAAACAGCTGAAGTGAGAAACCCATTTAAACATCCATTCGGGTTTGGTGAAAATATTTACATTTGCAATACCAGAAAGAACAGAATAAATTTGTTTTTAATTTAAAAGATTAGGAATTCCCCTTGCTGCAAACCAAATGCCAAGAGAGAGCCTGGAGTGCATTCTATACCTAAGCAATAAGCCTCTGTCAACAGTGACGAGATACTGTCATGGTGATTAAACACAGCGAAAGGCCAAGGGCATCCGCTGGAACGATGGCAGGGCCTTCACGTATTAACCACACAGTTCTCGGTGCCCGGAGTACTGCCTCTATCTCCAGCAGCACCCTGTTGACAGAGCCTTGCCGAATGGACTCTGTGGGGCAGTTTGTGCCTGTAAAATGTTATGATGCAAATGGAAAATGGAGGCTAGCCTCCTTTGCCTTTAATCCACATGCTGAAGACTCAGTGTGGAAAGAGAAAAGCAATTCAAGGCACTGTATGTTCGATGGACCCTCTGTTTTTCTTAGTCCTGATTTATTGCTAATATTTAAGGCATTCTCTCCTATTCAGAGGACTTGATTTTTTAAGAAAAATTGTTTCCTCACACCTACTGATATTTGCTCTTAAGTGGAAGTTTGCCTTAAAAGAACACAGCAAAGTTATAATAAATTTCTGAATAAGCAAATTCTTTCTTCGTGGCAAATTTATTCTATTATTTATTTATTTATTTATGCAATTTCAAGGTGATATAAATTTTAACAATATCCATTCTGACTGTTTTAGCATATGGCTCAAATATTTATCACTTTGACAAACTAGAACGTATCTCTCCTTTAACTCAGCAGAAAGGGGTTTGTGTGATGACAGCCAATGCAGCAGTTTTCAGGGTTCAACACCCTGGCTTGAGTACTGGTGGTAGGAAGGCTTTCTGTGAAGGAACAGAAATAAAATGAAAATATGTTCATGTAAGCACTGCAAGCAGATACATCTCTTTACAAGTGGTACTTGCGCTGTCTTACTGCTTCTTTCCAGCCTCTGCTTTGAATCATAGTTACTGATTATGCATCCAACTAGCATAAAACAAAACTGACCTGCACATGTCATAATTTAGTCTTACAAATCAATTCATATCTTTTAAGGTACTTCAAATCCTGAAGCTCAAGGATTCCCATTTTTCGTTTGAAAAAACTGTCCATGAAAGGATCATTTTCATGAGTCTTATGAATGACTTTAATCAGGGGTTTTTGAAGCATTATCCATGTTGCATTTGTGCTGCGCCAGTGAGAATGCAGGAAAGTGCCTCACACAGGGAAATGATCTGGGATTCAAGCTGGAGTATATTGCTTCTGCTAAAAACAAGAACGAACTAGTGCTCCAATCAACAGTTTATGAACAGCACCTTTTGCTGTTGCTTTTGAGACAGAGTCTCACCATGCAGTCCATGGCTGGCCTTGAACTCACAATCCTCCTGAATCAGCCTCTCAAATGCTGGAATTATAGGCATGTACTACCAAGCCCAGCCTGCACGGCACTTTTGATGGTAAGAAAATCTACCTCTAGACTCAGAACTGCCCAGAGATGTTCTCCTGGATTTTAGCTACTAATCACGTATACAGGTTAATGTAAGAACTCTGCTGCTCTGAGTACTGCGCCAGACAAAAGGATTTGATGACACAGGGTATTTCCATCCCTCTTGGGAACAAGCAAGTCTAAGTTCCCTTCATACCACTAGGTAATTCTCTAGGCACCAGAACTACTTGGCATAGAAAAGGAATGACCTTTTGTCTTAGGAAAACTGGGTTCAACATCTTTGAAGGCCTTTCTTTCTGTAAATAAAGGAAAATCAAGAGGAAAATCTGGACAGAATGTGACTTTACAGGAAAAATACCATTAGTGTCTACAGTCATCAGAAGATTTTCAGGAATCATTATGTAGGCGAATACCAAGCAGGCACCCCCACCTTTCCTTACACTGTGCCAGTAAAAGTATGTAAAGGTCTTCTCCTCACCCAGAGAATCTGCACTGATGGATAGAAAAACCGAGGTGGCCACACTCCATTCCCGTCACTCTGAACTGCTCCTTCTTGGCTTGGAACAATCTACTTCCATGGGAAATTTAAACACAGCTTTGTTCTAACTTTATCTGGTTAGCAAACACTTATTTATAAAGAACGTGTTTTATCTCTGTTTTCTGTTATTGAAATATGACTCTCTTCTTATTTTTTTGGGAGATACTTCTTCTATTTTCCTCCAACTGAACTTTCCCTACACTTTTGCTGTTACGTTTCAAAATTGTCTATTGACAAATTTAAAGGATCTTAAATTTCTCTTTTACAAATAAAACATTACTAGAAGCAAAGAATTATCTTCTTTTTTTCATTTTATCTAGCAATGAAATACAGAATAATACATCCAAAGATAGATTTTTCTGAGCTAAATCTTTTCAATATAAATCCTTCCCTGATTAAATATTCATCCATTTAAATATCCAGCCTCCCTTCCATCCATCCATCCACTCACCTACCCAATTCTTTTACTAAGTACTAATGTTGCAGTTTATAAAATTTAAGGCTAAAGAACTCATTCCCTTTGGTTTCTCTTATTATTTGCTTCCTATCTCTGGTCATTTTTTTGTTTCTTCTTGCTTTTGTTTTGTGGTTTTATGAGTCTTACTAATGCATTTTTGAGAGAATCTTTATGTTTTGAGACTAGTATACCTAGATTACACTTGGCCATTTATGTAATATGTGAAGTTAAGGAAAACTGATATTTTAGAGGAAATAAAAAAGAAGTACATAATAAAATAAAATTGTATTTCATTTCCAAGTTCTGTGGCTGTAAATAAAGCTTTGCTTGCTGAGCTTGAAGGTGAACCCCTGTGGACTGACGTGGAGCTCCATGCTAAGTGACAGACGGAGCGCCAGAGAGATGAATGCAATTCATTACCTTGAGCTTATTCCACAGGCATAATTACAACTCCTTGGAGAAGTCAACTAATTATGTAATATCCAGCAAAGTATGTGAGGATTTTATTTTGGAATTAAGCAAAATCTATTGAGCTCTCTTTTAATTTATGATTCCCTACTTGAAGGGGACCAAACAGGACAAGTTGTTTCCAAGGCAATGGTTTCTGATTAGTACCACTGGCTCACATAAAGGTAGAGTGTATATTTTCCCCACAGGGCATGGCTGGAGAAAAGGCAGCTTAGATCAGCCTGATATATTCTTAGATGTCCCCATTGTCCTACAGAATCACAGCTGCAGGTATGTTATTTCTGGCTGGAACAATGGTAACGTGAGGGACTCGCCAAGGCACCAAACGAACAATCTTTACTAGCTGGCTGTTTTCCCTTCTTTTTACACAGACAGGGTTGAGTCGGGCCATCTGGTCCCAGTAGCAGAGGTTGCAGCTGACGGCCCTGGGTGTCCTGACCCAGGGTCAGCACCTCCACCTCCAGTCACAGGACGTCCCAGGCATTCTGGAGCTTGCTGAGCCTCCACACAGATGAGGAGCTTCCTCTCTCTACCTTGCATCCCAGAGAGAGCACCCATCTCCGGACCCTCCCCACGACTGTGCCCTTGTCCATTGCCAGGGAGTCTCACCTTCCAGCATGGACCCAGGAAATGGTTTTGGCCCTTTCTAAAAAATTTCTTAAGTTTGCACAAAGAAACAACAACAACAACAACTCCAAACAAAACAAAACAAATCAAACACCCCCCCTCCCCAAAAAGAAAAAAAAAATAACCTATAAACCAAACTGTGCCTTTCCCTAAACCCTAAGTTACTCCTAGAGAAGTTAGTTTCAAATGATGTTTTTATAAGGGGTGGGTGGTAAAAAAAAGAAATCAGAAGTGTTATGTTCATGTACCAACTCCAATGAGGAATGTGATCATTACATACTATAAATGTGTACTAGTAAAACATAAAAATTGAAAAAAGTGAGTAATGCAGCTGATATGTGACTGCCAAGCAATCAAAAATTGGTTCAACAGATTTTTGAAAATTTCAAGTGAGTATCCTGGAATGTACAGGGTACTACTTTCTAAATCCAGAAGAGCCAAGTCAGGGAGGAAGCCTTGGGGAAAATGATGATGAAACTGTGGCACCAGGGCCAGCTGGCCTCTTTTGGGCAGAGAAGAACTGGTTGCTGATCTATTTTGGCTAGACTGGCCCTCAGCAGCCTTCTCAAGGTAATACTACAGCTGGGCCTTGCAATGAAACCTCAGCGCCATCCAAGATCAGGGGTAGTGCAGCTGGAGTTACTGAAAGAGTTAACAGAATTTTCCACCCTCCCACTTGTTCAGAGGATGCTGGTGAGAACAGGTTAGGACTCAAGTCACCTTTAGGGAATGAAAAAGTCTAACTCTACACACGTGAAGACCAGCACAGAAAGGAATGCTGGAGATGAACCAAAGACAGGCTGAACATGTGTGCACCACAAACTCCAGAAGAGCAGAACACAGACCGCAGGAGAACCAGAGGATGGCAGTGAGGTGGCCACCTTCTGAGCTCTGTCAGATGACCTCTCATTCATGAGGCTAAATCTCCAACCTTATGAGTTTCCAGGACTGGTACGCACATGGCAAGGAAGGGGCTCAGCCCCTGTTCCTGTATGCATCTCACAGATGTGTCAGCTGGTATGAGTTAGCGTAGCAGTGACCACATTTTGGGGAGAAATCATCCATTGATTTATCACATGGGGCATAAATCATAAATGCATTTAGTTGTCTTCATCGCCTTTCTTGTCATCCTGCCCCTCTGAAGTGAAATTAAGAGGCAGATGTCTTATCTGGGATCAATTCCAGATCCCTTTTGTGTTTAAAAAAGAAAATCGGGAAAGGTTTCACACAAGCCTTCTGCCACAGGTTGATCAAAGTCTCCGTGTAGATGTTCGGAGGGGCCCAGGACACAAGGAGTGCACACTTTAGCTCACACTGTCCCCTCAGGTCTCGGATGAGGCTGAGGACAACAGAGGTCCCACACTTTCTCCAAAATGAGTCAACCAGCTTTTTGGCTTGTAGATGCCAAGGCCTACAAAGCTTCCCACACATATGTGCTGGTCCTAAAGGCCATGTGACAATAAAGAGTGGCCAGTTACAGTTGTAAATTTTAAAATATAAAATTGGCCACAGGAAGGACAGAGAAAAATCCTTCCAGAAAGGTCTCAGGAGAAGCCTCTTAAACATTTTCACCTTCTCAGGCCTCGAGATCCTTAAAGGTCTATTGGGGATCCTGATTCTTTCACCTTGTGCTCTTTCTTCAAAATTTTTGTCCCATTTCCATTTCTGGTTTCACGGACCAGAAGGTACTACCATGCTTATGTTTATTCTTGCAACAAAAGCAGGAAGGTGATATTAGCAGAGCTGTTTTTCAAATTAGAAGCTCAGAGAGACTGACTTGTTTGCGATCACACAGCTCAAGGCTAAGTTGAACATTAAACTCAGCTTTTCTGTCCTTCAAATATAACCCTTGGTCACTCCTACTCAGTTTCCTCTTCTAAATTAACATTGAGGAATGATTTCCCCTTCCTGTCTCATTGAAGTACTCTGAAATCTTCTACCTAGAACACCAGCCCAGGAAGCCTGAATAATACTGGGATTCAGCAGAGAAGCAAGTCCAGCAAAGCCCAACAAGCCGTGCTCCTGCCGGCCTGGGGCTGATGGGAAGGCAGGGCCATGACAGGAGGAGGTGCTGCCTCTGAGGTGAGGACAGAGAGCACTGCCAAACCCTGAGGGAGCACCCGGCTCTCATCGTCCAAGAGAACCTCCTGCACTCTTCACAACCCCCAGACACCACGTGTGGAATTTTTCTATTGGGACGCCCACTCTAGCCTGGTGGTGGCAAACCTACGGCATGTGTGTCACGGTGGACTGCTGGTATTACTGAAAGTTCTAAAAGGTTTGCCATCACTGCTGTACACTCTTTGTTCTGCTCAACAAACCTCACCTCCCAGAGATCACAGGTAAGCCCAGTAAGAAAACATCAGGCCCCATTCCTGAAGGTTTGGGTCATTTCAACCCTAAATGCACAGGCTTTGTGTTCCTTCTTCAGTATCGCAGAGGCTTAAAGTAACTGTCCCTATTCTCCACCCCTCATCCATTCATCCACACAGACCCATCCAACACCCATTCATTCTTATCCATCATCCACCCACCCAAACACAAGCGCAGAACACACTTTATATTATCTACCCGCCCAGACATGCACATGCACACACACACATGCAACTTTAAATCAGCTACTATGTGCACACACTGGTGACTGAGAGGGACACAGTATTCACCCTTATGGAGATTATACACACAAAGAGTTAACAGTCAAACAAACTCCCAAATCAGTATCTGATTTTAACTATAAATGAGTGTCATTAAGGAAAATAGCAGGCATGATGAAAGTCTATAGCAGGAAGAGAAGCGGTGATCGGGGATGCTTCATTGAAGATGAGGACTTATATATTTTGAATATACATTAAAAACATACAGCTCAGGCCAGAACTTTGATTTGTAAGGTGTCTGTGTGAGCCAAATAGCCCTTCCTCTGGGAACCTCTTGAGGGCCTGGAGCATCCACTGTGTCCGCTCTTTACCTCTGCTGGTGAGTCCATAGTAGCAATGTGGGAATTTTTAAGTGTTCTGCTTTTAAGAGGCAGAAGCAGAGACCTGTGTGCTGGAATCCACACTCCACCCTCTTCTCTTCATAAACTCTAGCTTAATGCAGCTCTCTGGATTTTAAACAAAAAAGAATTTTTGAGTGGTCTGGAATTTTTGTTTAATGAGAAGACATCATAAAAGGCCATTTCCTAAGCTGAGAGAAAAGGAAAGGACCAGTCTTTTGGAGAGTTAAGGTAATTATTCTGCAGGGAGAAAACATATTTCAGTAAGCATCTCTTCAGCTCAAACAGACATTCTTCTCTTTGGAATTCTGATTCAGAACAGTCTCCTTTGAAATTCTAAAACCATCACTTTCTGACTCTGTCCCACTGAGATGCAAAACAAATCAAATGAAAGCAGAACTGAAGTGATCCAAATCATAAAAGCCTTAAAGTTTTCATGGGTTCCAAGGGTCGGATTCATAGAAGCAAGAGTTGAAAGTGCCAAAAATTTAGGCTTCTGATCCAAAAAGCTCCAAGTGCCTGCTTTCCCCAAATCAAGAGGTACCTTGGAAATCTTTACTGGGCTCAGGTGGGGCCCCCGGGAGGCCTTGTGGCCATTCAGCTAATCCTCTCTAGATGCCTCGCTTTCTGTTTGCATTCCAGTGCAGAGCTCCATATGGGAGTCTCTGTTCCCCAACAAGGTCCATGAGGCAGCAGGAAGCAGAGTTCATGGCTGAGAGTTAACATGCAGCTCATACAAGTCTCCCCCAAAGAGGCTTATTAGTTGCCACTATTAGCTGTTTCCTTTTCTAGATAGGAATTCCCAAGGAGTGAAGAGAATAGAACAAAATCTATTATGAAGCTATGGAAGAGTAAACAATGAACTGAACACAATCTGAGCGTGCAGATCTTGGGAGGCAGCATAGCAGCTCTTGTGGGAGGGCCTAAGCTGAATGAGTCAGGCCTAAACAGTTGGACTGCAGGAAGGGAGCAGATTCACACAGCTCTGTGAATCTGTCCCTTCGCAGTTTGCATAGAAATGATTAAGATGAGAGTGGTCAGGTGGGTAATAGATTGACAACCAAACTCACATTGTATCAGGAGCCTTAAATTTATCCCCAGATCCTTGGAGAGGGAGTACAAGTGTCACCCTGTGGAGGACATCAGATTTCCCAAAATTTACCAGAAGATGAAGGTGTAAAGGTGATTTTCTCCACCAAAAAAAGTTAGCTAAGAAACAAAAAGTATCCTCTTTGATGAAGACCTTGCAACAAGGAAAAAGCAGTAAGCACCAGGAGAGGCAAGGATTATTGTCAGGTGTTGGGATTGGAAATCCTTCCAGCTGAGATATTGGGACCAAGTTCCAAAGGGAAATCATTCCTCTCCTCATTCAGTATTGGACACTTTTTATCATACTTCTAAAATGTCTTAAAAGGGCAAGTTTTCAAGAGAAAATAAGAGCACTCTGGTCACCTAAACATTACCTCCATTAGTTATTTTCTCAGTCTTAACATGCAAGGCTCCTTGGGGATTTGCCAGCGGATGCTGAAACCTTGCCTTGACTTAAATCTACTTGTTCCTCCCTCCTGCCACAAATGCCTCCTGAGCATCTACTGTGCATCAGGTACTGGGTCACACACTAAGGAGGAGAAGCTCATCCTGGGGTCTGCTGGAAAGACGCATGCCACGGAGATAGCATTTGCCGAGATCAGTCACCACTGTAACGAGTCTACGGAGCCAAGTGTTTTTTGGTGCATGAGCCCACTTTTGACCACCAGCTAATAAAGGACTCAAATTGGCATACATTCTGTGAGTGGCAACTGTCCTCCTAGCACTCAGATGAAGTGACCTCTGAGTGACCAGTGGGGGTCAACTTGGGGTCCCCATTTCATTACCGGGCCCTGAGGGCAGAGAGAGATGAGGGGAGTTGTTCAATGGGTATAAAGTTACAGTCTGGAAGATGAGCAATTCCCAGAGATCTGCTGTGTAACACAGCACCTACAGTTAACAGCAGGCATTTCACACTGAAGAATTTGGTCACAGGGTAAATCTCATGAAACTTTTGGTGGTGAGCTCATACATCTTACCTGCAATGTTGTCATAACAACATGAATGTGCACACAATTCCAAATATGCCAAACTGCATACATTACTGATGTGCAATTTTGGTATACTAATTAAACCAAGGAAATAAACACAAAGGCCTTCTCTGGTTGTTGCAAAAACAACAGGGCATGGGATTCCTGCTGCTGATGCAACAAGTCTAAGCATTGGGAAGGAATGAATCTGGCTGCAACTTCAGGGCAGGTACAATTCATGAGGAAGTTCAAGCAGCTCTCCGATGCACAGGCCTCTTATTCTCACACACCAGGCGTGTTCCTGACAGCTGGTGGTCCGCCTTTGTCTCAATCCTGCTACAGCCCCTCCTCAAACTGACCTACAAAGTGCTGGGTACTGCCTTGCCTAATGAGGCAGGGAATGTTTTTAAGACAGGACTCAGCCAGGTCTACTGGAAAGCTACTGGGCCATTTCTAGCTACTCAGAGCAAGGGGCATCTGTGAGAGGAGACTTCCCTTTCTTAGGTCTAGCTGGTTCATAGTCCATGACCTCACAAACACAACGCTGCAGGCTTCCTATCCAACGACATATAGGGACATTTTACCAAAAGCGTAAATAAGGTATGAAAATAGTACTGGGCTGCTTAAAAGCATGAAGTACTTTGAAATGCATTCAGCTGATCACTATACACCCTAAGCTCTTGCGCCAAGTCTGTAGCCTCTTCCGTCTCCACATAGCACAGGTTGGGCTGGAGGAAGATGTACCTGCTGAGTGTGGTCCAGGATACCATGAACCATGTGCTCTTTTCCAAGGACTTTCTCACCTGCTCCCACCTGCTGGGGGCCATGGTTCTTGTTCCCCATCCCATTTTCTAGATGAGGAAAACTTCAGTACAAGGAGATGAAATCACTTATTCTAAAATCACCCAGCTCAGAAATGGTAAAGCATGGACACCCACTCAGGCAGCCTGAGCCTTGAAAATTATTCTAGGAAAAGAATAAATTATCTATACACAACAGTCCTTTTCAAGTCTCCTTTTTATATTTCACAAATACAGATAGGCTCATCTTCCCTGAAACTCTTCTGAATTGATGAACATTAGTTACTATTTACCATTAATAATACCAAATTGTCAAATATTTTTTAATATATTTTGATAAGTGCTAGAAGTTTAGGTAAAAATAATATTCCATGTATTTTTATTCATGAAACAGGTAAAAAGAAAAGCTGGGAATGTTTTTGAAAATGCAGCTGAATAATCGTCTTATAAGTCAGCCAAGACTCCACATAAGATTGATCCACATTCGGGGATAAAAAAGCACTTTCTATTTCCCACATTTGAAAAAAATACTGCTACAGCATCTTGAATTTACCTAATACAACTACACTCTAACTATAACAGAGGGGTATTAACAATGCAAGAGGCTGAAAATCAGGGTAACAGTAATGACGACATAGCCATCGTGTACTTTGCCCAATGCTTGTCCACTGAGTGCTCGGCAGGGCTTCATTGTGTTTAGTTCTTAACGATGCTGCAACGTGTGTAATTACCCCATTCATTAGACAAAGAACCAGATTCCTCAGCATCCAGACTCACTCCTCTTTCCATTAGGCAGCACTGCCTTGCCACCCCCGCCCACATCCTAAAAATCCTATTCCAGAGGAATAAAAACCCAGGAAGAACTGGACATATCATTGGCTAGCAGCTAATGCAGAACTTTTTTGGCAGGCTTCCAGTTACTTCTGGGCACCAGCTAGTAAGCTCATGTGCCATGGCACCGAGTCCACCAAGCTTCGAGGGCCGGACTGGGCCTCTCCAGACCCCATTCCTGCTTGACCTGCTGTTCCTGCCTCCAGTCTGGCCAGCAGAGGGAGGCTGTACCAGCGAGGAAGGAGGAGACAGCTGCTCCCTCCTCTTTGCTTTCTTGGTAGCTTCTGGTTCTCAGTGCCTTCACCTCAGGGTGGCTGCTCCCCCTGGCCAACGGTCCACACCAACAGCAGAGAGTGAACCCGGTTGGTAGTGTCCACGACAGTCATGGAACCAGTCTCACTGCATCCCTCTCGGAGACCCTAGAACAGCATCCTCTTCCCAAAGTCTGGGTCCTGGCCCCACACGACCTTCCTCTGAGCCTGGACCTCGGCGCTTGCTAGCACTTGCCCTCCTTTGAGGTCTGGGTCCCCGCCCCTTGGGCCTTTGCTCCAGGCTTCTCAACATCACCAGCAGTCTCTTCCTTCCTCTCTCCTGCCCCGCGCCAACCACAGAGAGGTGGCGCTTCCAAGAAGTTGCTGCTTCCCTGTGACTTTGTGCTTTCTTTTGCCCCTGCATCTCATCAACATCCGGTTAACAATTCCTTACGGTCAGGTCTCTCTGTTGAAATAACTGCTGGCATCTGCTGCTGCTGGGCACTGCAGGATCCATGGTGTGTCCTGCAGCATTTCTCAATGTGTTCAGCTTGGACAGATGCTCTTTGCTGAGCCACAGGGAAGCGAGTGGACACTAAAACCCTCACAACTCTGGAGTATAGCTCCTGAGCCACCCATTAACATTCAAATTCCAGGGGTCTGCCTGGGCCTGAGGCAGGGTGACACCCAAGAGTTCCTTTCGGGCACCAGGGGAAGGAATCTACTGTGCTGCCTCAAACGTGTAGCCCTCTGCCCTCAGCCTCCCAAATTGCCAGGAAGACAGGCATGTGTCACCACAACCAGCTGTAAATTACAGTTTTTTTGTTTGTTTGTGTTTGTTTTTGTGACAATGTTTCACTATGTAGCCCAGGCTGGCCTTGAACTCACAGCAATCCTCCTGCCTCAGCCTTCCGAGTGCTGGGATTACAGGCATGTACCAACATGCCTAGTCAGCCTTGAAACAGTCATTCAAAATGTAACAAGAGTCCTGTTTGTCTAATTTTTTTCTTTTTTCTCTCCTTTTCCTCTTCTGCCCCACCCCCTTCTCTCCCTCTCTAGGTCTTCTTCCGTTTTGCAAAAGTTCTGTCACCCTACTGACTATTATTTGTCATTTATTTTGTTACTTATACTTTGGGTTTTTCATACAAGAGAAACCATGAGATATTTAAACTTATGTGTCTGATTTATTTCACTTAATACTATGATCCCAAGGTGCATCCATTTTCCTTCAAATGACTCTAGTCTATCCTTCTTTATGGCAGAGTAGTATTCCACTGGCTATCATATTTTCTTTATCTATTGATCTGTTGATGGACATATAGGCCACTTCTGAGATGTGGCTATTATAAATTATGCTGCTATAAACATGAATATGCAAGTATCCCTGAAATATAACACCTTTGACTCTTTTGGAAAGATACATAGAAGGGAAATTTCTAATTTTAGCTTTCTGAGGAATCTCAATAATGATTGCCAAAGTGGTTATACCAGCTTACATTCTCACCAACAATGCACAAGGATTCCTATTTCCCTACAGCCTTGCCATCGTTTCATATTATTTGATTTCTCAACCATTCTTTCTAGAATAAGATGGAATCATGGTGTTGTTTTAATTTGCTTCCGTGTTGTTTAGATTCCACTAATGGCCAGAGATGTTGAACATTTTTTTCTGTATTTATTAGTCATTCGTACTTCTTCTGGGAAGTGAGCAAAGATAAACTTCTCCTCCTGTAAGTTGCAGGTGCCATGTAATTTGTTCCAATGACACAAAAGTGACGAAAACACTTTACTTTCTGCCAATGTGAATTCCAAATCTGGGGCCCAGCTGCCTACTCTGGCCACACCCATGCCTGGCTCCCTGGCCAGGCTAGCTCTGTCCTACCCATGGAAGCCAGTTCCACATTCCCAGTGTCTGCCCAGAAGCTGCAAGACAGAAGGATCTGCACCCATCCCCCAAGTGCTGTGGTGCCCAGGCATCCCCCAGGGACTCAGCTTTGCACCAGGCCCCTGAGGTGCTCTGCACTCAGGGATCTTCAGCCTGACCTGTGCCTTCCAGTTCTGACCCCGATGTCCTAAGTGACCACCCACTGTGGGAGCTGCCTGAGGCACCCTAAGCTAAGAACATGGGGATCCTGTTCCCTAGGCTCTGGCCCAAGGGCAACAGCCAGCTGATTCTAACTTGGTCTAGGTGACAACAATGGAATAAGCCATCCCTGTGAATACTGGCTTCACCCTAGGCAACAAGGTATTGGGAAAGAACAGAGCAGCCTGTGGGCCAGCAATGTATAGCACAAGGCCAGCTGTGTGGGGAGGAAAGAGGTCAGAGAGATTGAGAGGGGAGGGGAGAAGAGGAGGGAGAAGACACAGCGGGGAAAGAGTCCTGTACAGTGCAAAGGCCTGGCCCTGACCTTGCCACCACCCTGCCTGCTGGGTGCCAGCACAGACAAGGATCCCTGCACTTGAGGCAGCTGCACACAGCAGAGCCCGCTCCCCTGTGATCCAGTCCCAGGGCCAGGGCTTCTGGGGTAGGGACAGTCAGGCAACAGGACACCACGGGAAGGACGGTATGACTAGGCCTGAGTGGGCACCGTGCAGTCCAGGGCTGGCTCACCTTGGGGAGGTGGAAGTGGGACATTGTCTGTGGATCTCCCAAAGGTCCAACTAGGCTGCCAGGCACACACAGTGCCCACTGCCTAACCTACTCTAGAGGCACTAGGAAGGCATCTTTCTTGATCAATACAAGGGGACCCTACCATCACCCACACAGGCACTGGGGCCCACACACTCCCTTCTGTGGGCTCCGTGGCACCTGCCCTTCCTGTGTTTCCCCCATACACATAATGCTCACCTTGAGCAGGGAACCACACCAGAACAGCCCACTGGCAGAGCCCAAGGGGAGCCACCTATGGAGGAGCCCTGCTGGGCCTGGGTTCTCCCTGACTGCCACTCACTGATCCGGTGCCTCAGTTTATCCCATGGTGGCCTAAGGTAAAAATAACACCTGACAGGCTCAGGGGCCCATGGAGGCCATCACTTGGTTAAGTGGCTGCAGTATATTAAAGTGCGGCTGAGAGACTCCTGCCCCAGGTCTCGCCTGGGGAATGACACCCACTGGGCCACAGCCAAGCCAGCTGGCTAGGGAAGACCAGGTCCCTGCCTGGGGAACCCTGTTCCAAGTTCCAGTCATGGTAGTAGAGGCCTTCAATGCACTGGGCTGGGGGAGGGGTGGGATGAAATTGGGGTAACTGTCCATCATGAGGGCCTTGGAGCTGACCCCAGGGAATAAATATGAAGACTCGTGAAGCTGCCCACCCACACTAAGGGACATGAGCTTTGAGGTGAGATGAGGGAATGGGGTCAGGGCAGTCCGTCTCTGGGTGCTGAGGCCACTGAGGCTCTCTGTCTCTACGGTAATGAGAAGGGTTGCCAGCCAGTAGGTTTGAAGAGCCCAAGAGGAAGGAGCTGCTCCATGGGACCCTGGAGTCAAGACCGAGCCTCTGGCCTTCCCATCTTATTGCCTCCCCAACAGGAGACAGTCTGGAAAGCCGTTAGCTGTGGGGCAGGAAGTTACAGGGTTAGCATCTGCGCTTTTGAAGACGGGGTGAGCGAAGGAGGAAGCTGCTGACTGTTAACACCTCTTCAAGTTGTTCCTTTGTTTCAGATGAAGGTCTGCAGAGAGAGACCTCAAGGAACTAGTTTAAACCAGCTGAAGTTGCCCAGCCCCTCTTCTAAGTGATCTAGACTAAAATTTGCTTATTATACTCACATTATAAACTCTTTATTTGTCCAGTGGAAACAAATAGATAAGTAAAACACTATGGCACATGCCTGAAATCCCAATACTAGGAGGCTGTGTGAGGAGGACAGCAAGTCTCAGCTCAGCTTGGACAACTTAGTGACTTACCAGGACCCTGTCTCAACTAAAAAGCCTGTGAAAACGAGCTGAAGATATAGTTCTGTGCAAAGGCTCTGGATATTCTCCAGTACTGGGAAAAAAACCCCACATACACATTATAATGCTGAATTCTCCACCCTACACAGCTGTGTTCCCATCTACCATTTCTGAATATGCAAATTACGAAGGAGTTAAAAAGACTTAGAATTATTTTTGAGAACATAAGAATTCTAAGTCTTTTTTAACTTTTCCAGGAACAGAAATGATATACACTTGAAGGCATTTCATCATACTTCTTTGATACTGTTTGAAGAAAGTTCAATCAGAAACAAGATTCTGTTTCTCTGAACAACAATAAGGTGGTACAACTTTAGGACAAAGATATCCTACAAGAACTCTGTCAGATTTATTTGAAAACAATTAATTAATTGATCACATTCATGTTATTTTTAATACTTTTACCAAAGAGAATAATCATAATTAATTATTTGATGAATGTTTGGGCTTAACTGCAATAAAAATGAATATGGACAAAAATGTCCCAAAAGAATCCAGGAGATAGAGAAACTGTATATGGCTTACAAAACATAAAAAAATTAGAATCTAGAAAACATTTTCCCAATACTCAGAATAAGGTATCTGCTGGTAGTAGGTCCCCAACCACATGAGAAGAATACATGAGTAAATGTTGAATTTTTGTAGAGTTTACTAATGAAGAAACATATTTTATGGATGGAAAATTTATACTTGTCAGATGAGACAATGTGATAATCTTTAGAGCACCAATCTCTCATCATATCAAATAAACCTGTGGGTGGCCAGCACTGGATGGAACTGTGGTGGTGACAATAAACCACACCTGACTACTTCCAACTATCTGATGCCTGCGTTCTCGTCTTAATCATCAACCCCCCATTGTAAGTCACATGGTTAAAGTAGGGACACACTGAGTGTTCCACGCAGCTCATTAAAGGAACAGTTTCCACCAAAGAACATTTGTCTCATAATTCTGTATCCGTTTTCCCTTTACTATAAGCACGCCCCACCAAAAGTAGACTGGCTCTGTGCTGCACCGTTCAGAGACGTTTTCTCTTGGTTGTTTTAGCCTTCACCCTTGCACTCTACTTTTCGTTCACAAAAATGTGTCAAAATGTTTCTGTAGTTGATGACCTCCACAATCTATTGTTTTTATTGTTCTAGTTTTGGTGTTACTACACATTTAAAATGAATCTCAAGAAAACACAAAGTCAGTCTGTGTTCCTGGTATGTCATCTGGAAATGAAAGCCTCTGTTGGTTCTAGAGTCTACTGTTTCCATAGGAAAAAAGCCCTCCTCGTATCAACATAGGTAAACAGTCAACTTTTCTTGAGCAATCACTAAGCACTTAAAATCGTTCATTTCAAAAGGGAAAATGATCCCTATCACATGGAGCTGATTTGAAAATTACATGAGTAAGTGGGCATGAAAAAATAAAGTTTAATACTCTACAAAAATGCTCTGTGTTTTTAATTTCGTGATATGTCAGCTTTACCTGACAATTATTTACTATATTATTTACATGATAAACTGCTTTTTGGTCTACTGTTTTGAAAACCAAACCATTTTTTTCAGTAGCTCAAAGGAAATGGCACTGTTTATGAAGGTTCTGGATGAAGCCATAGATACTTGCTGCCTGACATCTATTGATTCACACTATTTTTCAACTAGTTTACTCACGTATTCCTCCTTTCAATGTTGCTGTGGACCTACTACTGTATTAGCCAGATACTTCATTCTAAGTATTGGGAAAACATTTTCTACATTCTAATATTTTAGCTTTTGTAGGCCATGTCCCGTTTCTATAGCTCCTCTTCTTCAACAGCTCCTTCAAACCATTCTTTGCTCACAAGTCATACCAAATAGGCCAGGAGCGGATGGGATCTGAGGGCCAGTCTTTTTGACATTTCCTGCTCTGTATCTTTACAGAGTAGAAGTTACATACTTCAGTAAATCACCTGTTTGAACCAATCATTGGCCTCCCCGAATCATGTCCCTGGCTCGCCTACATTCTCTAATCAATGTCTACAGCAGTGACGGCAAACCTTTTAGAGCTTTTAGTGATATGAACAGCATCTTTGAGACACATGTGCCATAGGTTCACCACGACTCATCTATAGTGATCCTGGTATATCAGATCACAGCACTCAAATCACGTCCATGGCTTACTCAAGGCAAAAGCCCAAGTCCTCAAAATGCCTACAAAGTCCTACCAGTCTGGGAAAATGAATGACTTCATTTTCTTCCCATCTCCACTTTGCTCGTTCTGTTCACTGATTATCTGGGTACACTCTGGCTTTATGGTCTTCCATCTGATTACTCCCTCTACAACATTCAATTCTCTGGATATGCCCATTGCTCTCTACTGCAATTCCACTATGTTTCTTTTTGTGTTTTAACTTCCCTATGTGGGCTTCCTTGATCATTTAATTTCTAATTGCAACCACCCCCAACCAACTATCACTCTCTCTCTCCCCTTCTTTTTTTCTAGGTCTGTCCACCAAGTAACTTGCTGTACTATTATTTTGCCCATTCAGTAGTTATTTCTATCTTTATATTTACGCTCTTCTATTTGTGTATTTATTTGTTTGCCTCCCATCCAACTAGAGGGTGTGAGAAATTATTTGTTCACTGCTCTTTTCCTTGAACACATCTGTTGAACACACAGACAACAACACACACCAAGGATCTTGTATCTTTTTATATTTGTAGCTTAATAGCATGACCTATATATCCTTTTACATCTTTTATTTTTCTACTTTTTTTATTTCTGTCTCCAGCCACTACATTTTTTCATTTTATTGTTTAGTTCTCTTTTCAAAAAAAATTCACATTTGTCCTTATTTTTAATCCTTCCAGTAAAAAATATCATGTATAGCAACTTAGAAATCAAGTAAAGTCATTCTTTCTTTTTCTTTTTTTCTGTTTCTGTTTTGTTTTGTTTTCTTGCAGCATTGGGGACTGAACTAAATGCCCAACCCCTCCCTTTTGAGAAAAGTCTTATAAGTTGCTAAACTGCCAAAGCTGTCCTCTAGATGCCATCATCCTACCTCAGCCTCCCAGACTGCTGGGATTATAGACATATACCACCACACTCAAAGCAAATCATTTATTTCAACATAGCTTAAATGTGTAGAACTACCTTAAAACAGTTGGTCTAATTACAATCAGAGGCAAGTAAATAACAAATCTGTTTTGCTTGTAACAGACTCTTTGGCCATGCTTCATTCCTGTGCCCTGGTGTGTATAGAATACCACGTGATTGTTACTTATAATTAGTATGTGTCATACTAGCCATAAGAGGTACAAGAAATCCTGACAAGAAGATGGATAAACCAGGTTTGAACTCAGGAGAAATATAGCTAATGCCTTCCAAAATTATTTCATGTACATGTCTGCATGTACGCATTTATGTTTAAGAGAGAAAAAAATTCATCTTGGCTAGTTTCTTCTGATTCAACCTAAAGGCTTTCTTTCATTTTATTTGTAGCAATAGTGTTATATGTGGTTTATCATGATCCCTGAGATATGAGCTTCCTCTATGGAACAATAAAAAGAACGACAAAAGTTTTTACATCCCTGGCCATAGTAATACATAGAACTGTCTGTATGATTTATATATATCTTTTTCCATCTTTTTCTATTAAGTGCATGATTTCTAGCAAGCTGCACAAAGGGCCAAAGTTCCCAGATTTGCAGATTCTATCCATTCAGGAAAGCCCTTATTCTTATGCTGCACCTCTGGGCGCCGACTCTAACACTCCTTCCACTCTCCTCTCAGGATTCTAATGAAATTTGTATTAAATGCCCTCACTTTAGTCTCCATATTTGTTTGCTTTTCAAATAATATTTCAGTGTTTCTCCATGCATTCCTGAAGTATTATCAACAAAAATTTTATAAATATATCAATATTGCCTACAACTAAAATCATCAATAATAACAATAAGCACATTGTGGGGAGTGAAGTAAGAAGGTGGTAGGCCGGGGAAGCAGTTCGATTGTACAGCACTTCCCTAGCAGGCATCAGGCCCTGCATTTAATCCCTAGTACTGGGAGGCGACAGTGGGAGAGAAGGTGATAAAGATGTTGAAGAAAAATATCGTGTGAGAAATAACACTCTCAGTTTTCTGCAGTATGGTAAAAGCCTGCAGAGAGTGATCCAGGTCAGACATTACATTCTCTCTGATCGCAGCACAGTTTGCTTGGCCAGGCACTTGCTGAAAGACATGTGGGCAGTGTGCACTTTGGGGTGGAGTCCTTTCTGGTAGTGTCCTGTGCAGCCTCGGCTTTTTCTCTTCTCTCTTCTCCTCTCCTCTCCTTTTTCTTCTCTCCTGTTTCCTTTCTTGCCTCCTCTCTTCCTCCTTCCCTCCTTTTTTGTTTTTCTTTTTATCAATACTGGGGGATTGAACCCGAGGCCTCCAGGCTGAGTTACATCCCCACTTCTTTTTAATTTATTTTATTTTATTTTTTGAGAGAGGACCTTGCTAAGTCATTATGCTGCTCAAGCAGGGTTTTAATTTGCAACCCTCCTGCCTCAGCTTTCTAGAGTGCTGGGGTTATAAGTGTGCACCACCATACCCCATTCAAGTGAACTTGACTCTCCTCCTAGCACAGAAGTGGGGATGGACTCCCTGAAAAATGGCTACTTGACAGGGTCATCTGGTGGGCATTTACACAGCCCACCACCTACTTTTTGAAGACACCAGCACCAGAGTGGCGGCCAGGGCCCCAGCACAAAGCCCAGGAAGAGAAAGAGCAGCTGTGGCCATGGGGAAGATGCCAGGCAGCTGCCTCAAGTCTCAGAGTCTGACTGATTTTTCAATGGCTGGCAGCAGCCACGCATCAGCAGGCTTGCTCGTAACACGTCTTGTCATGTTCTTCTTGCTGGAATCACAAAACGTTTAATACCAGCAGAAGTAATTAAAAATAAACCCGGAGACAATGAACCATTTTGACTTTCCCTTCAGCCGCAAGGAAGGCTGGCATGAGCTCTCACCACGGTAACTGAAAATGCCTTTTCCTGTCACACTGTTGACTGACCACAAGAAATGAATGTTCCTGCTATTTTCCTAAGACAGCTTTAGGATTTATTGCCCTTGGAAAAAATAAAGCAACGGCACAAACTCACACAAAACTTCCAGACCAAAATGTGACTTCAGTCAGAGAGAAAGAAAGTGTGAGTAGAGGGGAGAGGAGAAGACAAAGAAACACACCTGAGCAAGTGAGCCCTGAAACACAGCAGCAGAAAAGGGCAGCATCCTGGTGTGTTCACGGGAAGTGAGCTGTGCTGCTCACACTGTCTGTCTTGCTAAAATTGGCCACAAAGTGGCTTGGCACCAAAACTGCACACACAGCACAGTCCTCACGCCTCTCTTTCGAAAGGCCTCCCGCAGCTCCCCACGACCCTTGGATCGCAATTCCAGCTCTTCAGTTTGCACACTGACGCCCAGAGGGCTATGCTCAGCCTGTCTTGCCAGTTTCCCCACCACCCAGGACACAGTCCCCAAGTTTCCTGGGCTCCAGCAACAGCACTTTGTCTGGCTGTTCCCAACTCCCCCCCCCCCGCCCTGCTAGAATGCCCTCCTCGCATGCCCTCTTCACTTTAAACGTGCCCCTCTCAGAGGCTTCCTTGGTCGCCCTGCCTACAAGAGGTGCTACCATCCCACTGGCTGTGCAAGACCCACGTGTATCTCGTTCCAAAGATTTACAACGATTTCTAAGTAATTGCAATTTTCTCTCACTTGTCATAGGTGAGCTGTTGCGGGGCTCTGCGGTCTCTTTTGAGGTGGCATATCAGCTTCATGCTGCTGTACTTGTCACACTGGGCTGGAACCCAGGAGCTCACCAATAAATCCCGCTGCAAGAGCAAAGTACCCCAAGAGGGCCACTGCTCTCTATTTTTTCTGCCAACAGCCCCTGCCACTCTCCAGCCTCCATATTAATTTAGGTCTATGCATGTTTGGGGAGGGTTGAGCTACCCCTACATACATATTCTCACACACACACACACACACACACACACACACACACACACACAAGCAGTATCATCGTAACTCCTTCCCAAGTTGCCTGTGGTCTTAGGCAAATCCCTTCTCCTCTCAATCTGCTCAAAGAAAGACAAAGAAAATGCTCTGTGAACACATTTGAAAGTCAGAGAACAATGTAGATGAGTAGGGGTGGATCCCAAATTGCTGGAGGTCACTGAAGAATGGGATTTTAGAAGGCTAATCCCTGACCCAGCTCAGAAACTCTGCTCCCCAGGACAGTACTGGCCTCATGAAACGAGACTTTGCAAAGCCACCTCAGAGGCTCTGAGGCAGAGCCTCGCCTTGCAGCACCCTGCATCCCTTGCATCCCTAAACACTGCCTTCAGGCTGCATCTTCCAATTGTGCCAAGCAAGGGAGGCCTGGCAAGCGAGATCTGGGTGGCACCAGCCTAAAGTTAAGTGATTCCCAAACAGGCCTACAAAACTGTTCCAAAGTCATGTCCCCCGAAGTGCTCTATGATCAAGGGATTCCCTTTATTCTGAAACTAAGATCTGCTCTCATCCCCTTCATTCAGTACACACCAGACCACCAAGGATCCTCCTAGAACACTGCAGCCTGGCCCATTCTCGCAGGACCCCAAAGCTACCATCCTCACTGCTGCTCTTGAGAGAGCCGATAATGAAAAACACGTAACTTGAGAGGCATTCGCCTCGGAGGCTGCCCTATCCTTTCAGAAGAGGAAAATCACATACTCACATTGGTACAGCTTCATCCTGAGCCATGCACTTCGCTCTCCCCTTGCTCTGCTGGGTTCTGGGATCACAGCATTGCTGACACTCAGCAGACCTCCTGCACATGGGGGCAGGAAGGCCAAGGACACGGACTTAATGTCCTGGTGACAGTGTGCATGACAGGGACATTAGTACCTCTGGTCATTTTCTTTTACTTCACTGTCAAGAGGTCTGAATCCTGGTTACAGCTGCAGGCTCAGCATTTGACTAGAGGGGTCAATTGGATCAGTTCCATCAAATGTTCATTATGGACCCTGAATCCAATAGATGAACCTCTCAGTGCCTCAGTTTCCTCCTTTGAAAAAGGGGGAAGTAATAGTTTCCATCTCATGTGATTTCTCTGACAATTAAACATACATTAAGATTCAGAACAATGCTTGACACTGAGCATTCAATAAAAATTAGCTATCCGTTCTGTTTTATAAACTTAGTGTACAAAAATCAGTGGAAAAATTATCTTAGCGCAAGAGACTTAGGTTGCACAGAATGGAAAGTAAACAGAAAATTCTAGTACTATGGCTGTTGCTCATCAGAGTCATGTGAAGGACAGAGGGCAGAGTGCTGCCCAGGAGATGCAGGGGGGTCATCACAGAGGCAGACCCAGGCCGTGTTTCCCTGTGCTACCAACATGGAAGCAAGTTAATCTGCCAACTGACATTTGACAATGACAGGGCAAATCTCACTGCTGAAAAGTAACATGAAGCAACACAAAGTTTATTAACTCATAGGTAGTTTGGTGCTGCACCCAGAGTAACAGAAACTATAGAGATTCTATTTTATTTGTATTCAGGAGTGTTGTGGATGTTTTGTATCTCCCTAAAATCCGTATGTTGAAGTTCCAGCCTACAGTATGACAGAATTAGGAGCTAAGGACTTTAGGAAATGCCTGGGATTAGATAAGGTCACAAAGATGGTTTCCTGAATGAGATCAGTGCTCTTCCGAAGAGTTCATGAGAAAGCCTGCTTCCCCATTCTATCAACTGAGGATAGACAAAGCCAACAGTGTGCAAAATGGAAGAGGGCCTCAGCCAAGCCCTGCATGTTACCATGCTGATCTCAAACCTCCAGCCCCCACAACTATGAGAAATGAATTTCTGTTTGCAAAAAGCCAGTCAGTCTACGGGTTTTTGTTAGAGCCTATCAAACTAAGACAGGGAATCTCTGGTTTCCTGCATATGTGCAAAGAAGGGATCTAGTGTTGTTACTCCAGTAACCTGAAAGCTGTGACATTCTGCCATAGGCCAGTGCCACCACCAAAACCAAGTTCAAAGGGAAGTCACCTATAATATTTAAGAGCATGTTGCATTCTAGGTCCTGGGTTCTAGCTCCAGGTGCAGTAACCTGTGGCTCACTCTGATACTGAACAACCCCATCACCAAGCACTGTACGCCACCCTAATAATGGCATTGACACAGACTCCAGGAGGTGGAAGAAAGGACAGAGAATGACTCATTATCAGAAAGCAGCAAGCATTTCAAGAAGAAATCCCACAGTAAGAAAACTATTTCCCACCAGCTCGCCCCTGCCATTTATTCTGTGGCTAGTATGTTTACTCATGTAGAAAAGATGGACAGGGAGGTAAAAATCACCTCTGCTATCATCTGCTGAATTCAGCCAGAAGACAAAACTCTGAGGTTATCTCAGGGACTTTCAACAATACACAAGTTGCTCTGAATTTATTCAAAATCCTTTCGGATCGGCAGTTGGCAAACTTATCCTTAAGGGCCAAATAGTAAATCTTTCATCCCTTGCAGGCCAGGTAGTCTGTCACAACTACTTAGCTCTTCTCTCAGCCACAGAAAATACGGAAACAAATGGGGGTGACTATATTAAAATAACACTTTATGGACACTGAAATCTGATTTTTTATAATGTTCTTGTGTCACAAAATCATCTTTATTTTTTCCATTTAAAACATACAAATTGTTCACAGCTCATAGGCCACAGAAGTAGGCAATGGGCCACATGTGGTCCCTGGCCATAGTTTGCCAGTCGCCTCCTTCAATCACGGAACTAATCATTCCTTTAACTGTCCAGTGCGTGTCTCTCTGGCGTACATCACGAGCAGGTTATGGGTGATGATAAATAATTCTATCGCTTTTTCTTTCTAAGTTAGAAGAGGAACTACACAGTGGCAGGCAGAGCCATTTTCCTAATTTAAAAATATGCAGCTCCAGTTCTTTAGCCAATCAAGGAACAAGCGCTTTTCATGTTGAGGAGTCCATATTTGATTCCAAATGTGTGAGAAAACTGTTAGGCCACTAACCAATGGATATTAAGCAAAAGTAAATGGCAGCCCGTAAGTGAATAAATAGCTCCTCACTCCTGCTCTCAGAAATTAAGCGCTGGCCAGGGACCCACCGCAGAGGCAATCACGGTGCTGCCTTCACGCGCTCACAGGGAAGCCAACAATAATGCAGCCTCCTCCAGCTGGGTCTACAATGCTCTAGGGAAGCACTTACCTTGAGCAAGGCCTTGGTAAGGTAGTAAGTATCTTTTAAAAATGACGCTATCCGGCGCTCTCCTGGCCTGTTCCCCTACTCGCTTCTGCTCTCCCTTTCTTGGAACCCAGATAACACTGTAAGGAACCGCAGGCTCCTCGACTGGGGACAGACACAGCACAGCCCCGGAGAATTAGAGGCTGTGTGCAGAGAGATGTGAGGTGGCGACCTCCCTGATATCTTGCAGAGAAGACCCACCACCCAGTTAACCTCAAGAATCACAAGAAATAATAAATTCTTATTTTAAGTCAATAGAGTTGAGAATGTCTTATAGCAATGCGTGACAAGTAATTTCTTTTCTTTTCTTCCTTCTCCTTGCACCTTCTATTAGTTTTCTCTTGCTGCGTAACAAATAATCCGAAACACGGTGCTTCAAACAACACATATCCATTATCTCAGTTTCCAGGGGTCAGGAGTCTGGGCTCAGTCTAGCTGGGCCATCTGCTTGGGGTCTTATAAGGCTGCAGTCAAGGTGCTGGATGGGCTGTGTTCTCATCTGGAGGTCAGGCTTGCAGGAATTCCTTCTAAGCTTATGCAGAATACAGTAGGAATTCACTCCTTGCGGCTGTAAGATTGAGGGATGACCGTTTTTCTGCTGTTGGCTGGCGGTCACCCACAGGTCCCACAGGGTGCTGGCAATTCCTGGGCACATGGGCTTCTCCAAACAGATGCCCACTGTGCCCACACCAGAAAGGAGAGTCTCTCTGCCCTCAAGGAGGGCCCAGTCCCTCTTTTATGGGCTTTTAACTAAATAATGCCCACCCAAGGATAATGTCTCTTTTGACAAGCTCAAAAATTAGCTGACTTGGGACTAAAATCCCTTCCCTTCTACAATATTCTATTGCTTAGAAGCGAATCACAGGTCCTGCTCATCATACTTGAGTCAAAGCAATTACACAGATATAAACCCCAGAGGGCAGGAGTCACCAAGCTACTCCAGGCTCTCTACGCCACACTTCTCAGCAGGGCTGGGATATGGCACAGGTTGGTGGGACTATCTAGGAGTTGGGGAGCTGTGCTCACAGACTCACCAAACAATAAAGATGACAAGTAAAATGACAGCCCTGGAAATGAAGCTCTACTTCTTTTGAGAAAATCTCTAGGGAGTTTGGAGTTTCAGGCTCAGACATCACATCTCTAGCTGGAGAAGAGACAAGATCTAAGAGAAGGGAACAAATCTCATTTCTGGGAAATACAGGTCCTGCCTAGGAAACAGAAGTGCCTGTTAATATAGAGCAGTGGTCAAGGCCTCCACAACTATGGGTAGGTAAAGCCTATGAGTGATGTGAGCTGAGAGGAAATGGTGGGAGGCAGTGAGAACTAGGGCCACAAAGAATGGCCATCGCCTGTCTAAGGGGACAGCTGTTTCTCAGCTACAGTCATTCACTGCTCCAGGAAGTGCTGGCCTCTGTTATAGCTTATATCCAGATGTCTCCCCAAAGCCTCATGCACTCATAGGTGGGGCTCTTGGGAATGACTGGACCATGGATGTGTGATACTGGATTATGGGTATGTTGATAATCAGATTATTCCACTTATTACTTTATCATAGTTCCAGGTGTGGATAATAGGAAGACTCACCCCGGGTGTGGGTGGCACCAACCAATAGGCCTGTAGCCTGAATGGAATAAAAGGAAAAAGAAGGCTGGCTGCTTCCTGTTTCCTACCTGTCACAACATGGACTGTTTCTCTTCTGAGGAGCCCCTCTGCCATGCTGCCCTTCCTTGGAACTAGCTGACTACAGACTGAAACCTCTACAAATGACCTTTCCTCTTTTACTTGTGAGTGTCGGGTATTTTGTCTCAGCAACAAGAAAGTAACAAACACAGCCTCAAAGTGTCGTCTATACCTTATTAGGGGAAAAACTAAAATTTTAAATTGTATATAAATGTAAAAATGTAACTGACAGTTTTCCAAACACAGTATGGGCCAAGAAACACATATCTTTGCACTGCATTTGACCAAAGAGAACAGGTGAAGAGGGCACCAAGAGTGGCCAAGCCCACACAGAACCAAACCCAACCCCTTGGGTTATTCATTAGCAGTGATTCTGGGGGTGGAACTCCCCTACCAACAGTGTCTGTAGAGCCCAGGACCTTGTTAGGAATGCAGGTGCTCAGGTCCACGCACACCTCCTGGGTTAGAAGCTCTAAAGTGGGGACCAGCAGGCAGAGTGGGAACAAGCCCGCCAGGTGATGCTCAGGCTCATTCAAGTTTAAGAACAACTGTTTCGTGAGAATCACACTCCAAACTTAGGACCGTTTTTCTCTCTCCCGAACCTGTTTCCTGTTTTTACAATCTTGATGATTGCTGAGGACAACAAGAGAGACACAAGCCTTTACTAAATAGCTCATATTCAAAATAACAGAGAACAATGACTGCTTAGGTGTTTCACACCATTATACCTTACCTCAGTGTTCATATTAGGCTTTTGTGCAAATTTATTACCTGTCCCCTCACAGGGAAGCTCATAAAGAAGAGAATGTAAGTGTGTATGAATATTGTAGAACTCTCCAGGATGGGCCAGAAGGGAAGGGAGGATATCATTCATTTCTAATAACAAAAAAGAACCTCTTGCTACAGAAAGAAAAGCTGCTTCTGCCTGATAACATTTTATAAATTATGAAATTGCTTCATTTCCAGGACACTGGCTCAAATTAATCCAAGAATAGCCCTAACCTAAAATCAATATAATTCATCTAGAAAAGTATGTTGAGATTTGCACTTTGCCTGAAGATTTAAGACTTTTCATTCCTCATCTTATGCTTCACCCTACAAATAAGGATAGTTAAATACTATTATACCTGGGCAAGTGCTGGCCACAGAGTGTCACCAGATGAGACAGATTCACATAACACAGTGTAAGAGATACATGCAATAACACACTTGGTGTCAGTGGAACTGCTTATGAAAAGGCCCCTTCACTTTCTTCTTTTATTTTCAAATGGTCCTAAATAATGCAGTGTGTGTATATATATATATACACACACACACACACATATATATACACACACACACACATATATGTATACACACACACATACACACACACACACACACACACACACACACACACACATAGTGCTATGAGATGTCATGGCACTTGTAGCATTCTATCTTGGCTGAAAATATCCATAGCCCTATATGTGTTCTCTCTTGCTGGGTCCCTCTCACCCGGCACCCTCAGTCACTAGGCTACTCCTCAAAGCTGTGCACTCAACAAGCCGCAGGCCTGGTACCATGCTGTGTGCTGTAGAGGTACAGGTAGGGCCAGCAACCCTTCACCACACATTGGCTTACCAAGAAATGTCTCTGATCTGTTCCTGTCCCTGGAAACCATCACCCAAAATACTGCTAGTGCTCCAAATCACCTGGTCCAAGAGCAAACTTCATATTATTCAAGGGTTGAGTTCCTAACTCTGTGCTTATGGAGGGACACATCTACTCCTGCATATCATTTGGGTAGGTGCCAAGTCAGATACTCACTTACTCTTAGTAAGATAAGCGCAAGCATTTTCCCTCCAGCTACAGAGGCAACAGGTGTTTCCCAGGTTAAATACCAGGGGAGGTAGTTGGCATTCATTTGTGGACTGTGTTGTACAAATGTATGCAGCTTTAATTATCAGATTTGCTGGGTGGGGTAGATCCTGTGTTATCAGACTGATCAAGAATGGCTAAGAGAATACAGAGTGACACAGCCCATCTTGTGTTACCACAGGGTATGTGGATCCTGGATATAGCTGAGGGCTCAGCTGTCATTTGTTTCCTGTTTCTTTCTGGCAAGCATGTATGGTTAATTCACTGCCTAGAAACTAAATACACAAAACAGACAAAGCTGGGTGGGCTTGGATGAACCGTCCCAAGTAGCTGCAGTCAGGATACCACCACTGGCACATGGAATAGCAAAAGACAAAAACTTTGACGAGTATGAGAAATAGCACTGAGAGATGGCGAAAAGGCTCTGTGTGGGAATAGGGTCCAGGGAGGAATTACAAGCACGTGAGTCATAACAGAAGGGGCTGCAAGGCCCCCACAGCTGACTTCACCATTCTCCAGATGCTGAACCCACCAAGCTGCTCAGCTCCAAGGAAAATAAAAACAAAGAGAAGGGTTGCCTGATGTGGACAAAGTATACTCCACAATAAAGCTTTTCACTGAATGTGTTTAACATGTCTTTATGGATTTCTTCTCTCCTCCTCCATAAAAAAAAATTCATTTTGAAAACAAGGCAAGCCATAGTATTTGATTTTGGTCAACCAAAAAACACAAGGCTGAGAAACCATAGGTCATTATCAGATTAAGTCTACATAGGACACTTATCTGTGGACAATCTGGACGTTATGATAAAGTCTCCACTGGGTGCACAGTGCTCGTACTAACTCACCTTTCGATCAGGCCAATTGTGTTTTGCAAAGATGGCATCGTAGGTGTCCACTGCCCCATCAGTTATGAGCATGAGGGCCTGGCTGCAGATACTTCCTTGTCCCGTATGGTTGAACTGTGGAAACCAAAAGTTCAAGACAATGTACGTCAGAGAGTTCCCTGCCCTCAAGACATCAGGGGTGTAAGTTGCTGGGCTTGGGAAGCCTCTCAAAGCAGCAGCTCGCTGTGCACCACCAAAACGGGCCCTACAGGATAAGCTTTCTGCACGGACTGCCCTATCTGCTCTGACAAAGGAGAACAAAAAGCAGACCAGAGCAAGTTACCTGCAAGTATGGACCGCATTTCCAAAAACAAGGCCAAAAGAATTGGCACAAGAACCTTTTAAGGCCCATGATATGAGCAGCAGGGTATCCGAGAGGTAATAGCTCTTTCGACATCTAAGAGGGGCTGCTCCATGTGGCTCTCACGAATACAGAATATACCATACAATACAGTCAGGGAAGTTTTGGACAAATAAAGAATAAATTCAGGAATATAACAATTCACATCAGACACTTAAACTCTCTTTTTAAGCGTGTGTGTTTTAAATATACATTATGCACAAGGCCCCGAGTTCAATCCCCGGCACCAAAAAAAAAAAAAAAAAAGTTCATAAATATACATTATGTGCATGTAGTATTCTGTGCTACTTTATTGTTACTAGGAGTGGTATGCTGAAATTCCAAGACTGTACTTGCTGGTGTACAAATCTCTAAGCTTCAACTTCGACTTTATATCATGTTTTGAAAGATCTCAGCCTTCATGTGTAGCACCTCGAATGACCAAGTGTAGCTGTCGATGAAGTGTGTGTCTTTCCCTTGAATTTGAGGTGAAAAATTCCTTAATGAATGCTATTAATGATGCACTTCAAAGATGGATGGATATACGTAATTACCTTGTGGCCATTGAGAACAGAACAAAGCCAACTCAAAACTCATGGAGTGTCACTACGTTGTGGAAAGCACTCCATCTTTCCTAGCCTAGCACCACAGCTACCTGTCTGAGGTTAGTTCTCCTTCCTGAACATTAACTTCTCCATTTTTAAGATGAAAAAACATTCTTACTCAGTTGTTACAATTCAGTTTAAATGTCCGTGGTACGCAGGGCTACAAGCAGGAGCTCATTTAATCCATACTAGTCTCTGAAGAAGATACGATCCTCATCTCCATTTTCTAGGTAGGGAGGCTGAGGCCAAGAGGCACACAGCCACTATTTGATACAGCTGGGATCTGAATACAAGCAAAAGAGCTCTAGCATCTACTCAGCTCATTCTATAGCTTTTACTAAGGACATGAAAGTTCCTGAGTAGGTGGTGACTGCTATGGTTTGGATACCAGTGGAGTATGCCCCCTAAGTTTCCTGTGTTGTAGGTTTCTTCTTTATTGTGGCTTACTTTGTTAAGAGTAATAAGAAATTAATACAGTGATACATTGTAATTAATACTCCACAAGTGTTAATGTCCTTCTTTTGCATCTTTCTCCCTCCATCCTTTCCTAGTTTCCAGGGTCATGGGGCAGCCACCAGAGATATGACCCTGAGAATGAGTGAGTATTCCTTAAATTTTATGTCCCAGTCACACGCCTCACTTTAGCCCAGGCCCTGGCAGCCAGTCTTACAACTCAGACCTCTTACATGCTCTTGAATTAATAGCACACAGGCCTATGATACTACTATTTTAGCGGACAGAAAACCACAGCAATCATCTCACAAAGCTGTCCACACATGACTGCTAGTCTATGGTCACCACCACCATTACTTACTTCTACAGAAAACTCTTGCCCAGGGAGATGAAAGTTGCAAATAACTGTATTCCCTATTCTTTACTCTAGAAACACCCTGAAAGACCTTTCAGCTCTTTAATAGAAAGTAAAAAGAACAATTTATATCCAAAGACTCTTTGACCCCTAACCCCCAAATCTTTTCCTGCAGTGTCCACCAAGCCTCAACTGCAACACTGCAAATCTTAATGGATCCTAATCAGCCTCCTCCCTCGCTTCCACCTACCTTCAACCACATTCAAAGTCTCAATAAATACCCCAGCTTTGTTCTTTCCACTCTGTAATGGCCCTAAGACTCTCATGGTAGTGCCTTTCATTCCTTACTGCAGTAAGAATAAGCAGCCTTGCGGCCTGTTCTCAAGTTGTTCTGGAAGAGTTAGGAAAACATACAGCCTTCAGAGCGTGGAATAAACCACAGCAAGCCACTGAATGAAAGTGATCTGTGATTCAGGTCATGGATGCTTCAGAGAATGAAAGTCAGGCTGCCCTTGGGCTGTTGTTCATGCAATTCATTTGAAAACATCCTGGAAAAATTTGCCAAACGAAAGAAAAGAAAGAGGGGGAAATGAAGATATCTGAATAATATAGACTGGAACAAGGGGTTGCCAGGAGCTATTTCTTTAAGAACACTACTTTCTCTCTGGCTGGGTCTGGGATATTCTCTGCTACAATCTGTAGTTGGAGAATTTTGAAGAATGCAATTAAATTCAAATGCTTTGATGGGTAATATCTCTTCTCTTCATATTTGTCTAGAACTTTTTTTATTGAATAGCGAGAGTGATGAAAGTGTTTTCCATAATAATAACAATGACAAGGGCCTGATGATGAACTACAATTAGCTCAGTGATTCATCAGTTAGCAGCAAAAATTTCAATGCATCCTGACATTTAAAGCATTTGGTTGTGATTAACAGTCTTTGAAATGTCACCGAATTTTATTTAATTGGCTAAGAAAAAATTTTAAAAGGTAATCACTGCAAAGATCACATTCATCGCCAAAAAAGATAATTGCAGCTGTCACATGACAAGGTAGATGCTAACTACTGTAGCAAACCGGCTCTGTGTGCTTACAAAATCTAATGAATGCACCGAGATCAATAGCTGCAAGGGGCTTAGAAGTTTACGTGAATGCGCCTTGCAGAGCCACTAGTATAAATAACCCTGAGCTGTAAGTCATCTAAGCAAATACCAGATCTGAAAAACAGGAATCATTAAGACAGAATTGACTCCATTTAATTATGATAACCTCTAAACCATCCTAAGTTCTAGCTACAGTCACAAGCTCAATCGTGTGTGTGTGCGCACGTGTGCGTGCATGCATGCATGTGTATGTGTTTGAGAAATAGCTTTTTTATTTTATTTGATATTGGCTTAGGGAGGCAGACATGATACAAAGGAAGAGAATTATATCACTTAAAGGTCACCTTGATGAAGTGGAAAATAGATAAAGCTTCGCTTTCACAGGAGATTAGCATCTCTGTGTTCGTGGAAGAACTTTGCTATTTAAAAAGTCAATAACAAGAGATGGGATGGAAATGTTTCTCTCTATAGCATAAATGTGCACTCACAAGAATTTGGTGCCAACTGCCATCTGATCTCAAGCAGGGACATTTCATAATCTTTACTGGTGCTTCAGTTTCTCGCTGTCTGGGATTTACGTTTACCCAGCCAACCTGGGTTTCTAATAGGCCAGATCCCGCACAGGTTTTCACAGCTGAAGTGAAGGCAGAGAGGTATATGCAGGGATTTCTCTGCTCAAAAATACTTCCCTCATGGAATGCAAGAAAAGCCCACCTGTGTTGGTGCCTTCTCTGGGTCTTGGTAATCTCTGCAAGAATATGAATATACATTCTTGGAGGATACAATGATATAGCCACCAAGATTGTGCTTGGTCAGCTGTGCCTTCCAAGATGTTAGCACTGAGTTTATGACATGCTAACAAGTGTTTTTTTATTTGTTACAAAACAAAGTTTATTCCGCAATACTGTAGCATAATGAATCGCATCTTTTTGGCAAAAATAAACTTTATAAACATTTTAGTAATTAGATATTAGATACAAAGACTAAACATTCATAAGGTGTTCTTAACATGAGCAAAAACACTGGCAACTGAGAAGTGGTTCACTTGTGACTGTTCATCTACTGTAGGCCAGTACTCTTAACTACTGGTCAGAGGACATTTTTAAAAGATTTGTTTGCTACTGTACTTCTGAAGGCCTTGAATATGTGCAGGTGCACTGTGAGTTTCTATGAGAAAGAAGTGTCTCCCCACCTTGCCCGCCAATCCTCTGCTGGACACCTGGGAATGTCACCAGCTCAGGGGTGTCTCAAAGTAAAACCGATGAATGGAGGGGACGAGCAGAGAAGAGATCTCAGGGCAAAGAAAAGGAGAGGGGATAGTTAGGGAAGGAGACGCTCCTGAGGATGTGTGCAGGGAGTAAAGCCAAAGTCTTCACGTGGAGCTGTGTCAAGATCCGACCAGTCCAGGCTGCCTAGTGTCTCAAAGGTTCAGGGATGACACTTCCCACCCACCCAACGGTGCTGAAAGGAGCAGCCACTGTTTCATCGTTCTATTTTCAGTTCATCAAGCAAGGGTCTGCCAGGACTGGTGTCACAGTGTCTGATGCGTACAACTGCACAGGGCCCACCCCAAGAAGCTCACACTTGTTTTAACATTCTACTGTCATTCTTTCAAAATTCTTAACAGCTTGTGAACAAGAGCTCCTGCATTTTGTACTGGGTCTCACAGTTTCTGGGGCCACTGGTGGTCTATTCTGCTCCCCATTGTACAGGCGACAAGGAAAATAAAAGTGAAACTGAGATTCTTTTCCTCAAGGTCATACAGCTAGCTGTGAAAGATCAGCCTCCCAGTTCGACCAGCCTGACAACAATCTTCTCACCCTCATTCCTCCAGAATTGAGGCTGGAAAGCAGGAAAACCAAGATTTACTACAGGACAGAGACAGACCTCCAAAAGGGACTCTCTAGCTCCAAGTGGACTCCCCTTGCTCTGGCCACTAAATTTTAGAGATTAGAAAAAAAAAAAGGGTAAAGCGGGTGTGGTGGTGCACGCCTGTAATCCCACCACTCAAGGGAGTTGAGGCAGGAGGATAATAATTACAATAATAATCACCTTGGGTAATTTAGCTACTTAGTGAAATCTGCTTCAGAATAAAAATAAAAAGTGTTGTAGACGTAGCTCACAGTGAAGGTCCTGGGTCCAATAACTAGTGAAAGTCCTGGGTCAAAAAAAAAAAAGCATATTTTCTAATTCATTAAATCCTTTCCATATTACCACTTGGAAAAAGTCTGCTGACATTCAGAGCTCTGCGTGCTGATAAGGCAAGTAGCTGCCCTGGGTTCAAACCACAACTGAGGAGCAGTCTGGCCCGCTTTCCGGGCCATGAACAGAGATCCATATCTAAAACATAGCTTCATCCCTAAATGCTGATCACCTGTGGCCAAAAGCCCCTTAGAGGGACGTGGGAGGGAGCAGTCTGGGTTTACATGGAGGAAGCAGACTTGGCCCTTTCCCCTCTTATTTTTCCCTTTTCCTCGGCAGTCAAGACACTAGCTCAGGAATGAAACCAAACCAGTCTTTTGTGTGCCAATACATCTTATTGATTTACAAAGGACTCTGGAAATTAGGGCCAACCCTTGGCTTGAGAGGCCCGTGAAGCTGAGCGTGAAAACCTGAGTCTGGGAGTCAGGTGTGACTACCCAGCAGACGCAGCTGGAGGGTCAGTCTGGTCTCCTGCAGACTGACCATGCCTGCCCTACAGAGCTGTCTGACAACCTGCAATGCAGATGGGGGCCCTCTACCTGCTCCCCCAGCTTCTGCTCAACACCTGGCATGGAGGCCGCTGCGTTCTGCCTCTGTTTGCTCTCCCACCACCCCAGGGCTGACAATAATACTGATCCACAGTTTGTCTAAAAAAAAAAAAAAAAAAAAAAAAAATCCCATCTATTCTCCGGGGTACAAGAAAGGCAAATCAAAGAAGAGCTTACATCGCTGAGAATGTTGAAGGCCTCATTCAGAGCTATATCCAGCATTCCGATTCCCTTGGCAAAAAGTTTGTCCAGATGCTCCCTGAAGTGCTGAAACAACAAGGTAGAAAACCCATTAGTGTCCATCCTGTCGCACGAAACACCAGCCATAAACAGACAAGCACACGCTTCGGCAAGACCTATGACACTCTGACGGGAATGGCCCAAATGTAATTTTTCCTTTTACTTCAAAACACAAGATCTTATTCAATATAAAATTTATTTTATTTTCATGCTTTAGCTCTGATTGCAGTTTAAGATTAACTGAATATATTAAAAAGTACTTAATTCCTGCTTTCCTCCAAAGTTTCATCTCCTAGAATGAACTCCTCCCCCGCTCTCCTAGTCCTGATCTTTACAGACTCTGCACAGGCTCCTCCTCCACGGGGAACCCCCTCTCAAACCATCCCCTGGCTCCCTGCCACCCTGTCTCGCACCTGCTTCAAGGGTCTCTGTAGGGACATCACCCCCTCCATTTGCAGGAGGCCTTCCCAGAGCACTCACCTCCTACAGTGCTTCCATTGTGAGGCCATGTGGCCCTCTATGCTCAGATCCACCTTGCACTTAGCACGCCACTGTCCCCACTCAACACACCTTCCCTAAGACACAGGTCTACTACATAGCTGCTACACATGAAAGGTATTTAATAGATATCTCTAAAAGCAAAGACAAAGAACAGATCATAACTTGAAGACTAACTAAGTACAGCGACACAGGCTAGAAATCCAGGAGGGCTTTAAGAACAGAACGAGGAAGGAGCTTCCTCAGGAGCAGCTTCAAATCCTCTCTGGCTATGCTGACAAAAAAGCCCAGCATAGGACAGAAGAGCACAAAGAGAGTAACAGTGAAATCCCACACAGAGCATGGTACGCAATGAAGCATCCATGCCTGTCTTGCAGAGACTCTGGTCTTCCACCGGCCCCAGGGCATGTGACTGCAGCCTGGCTGTGCCTTTACAAGCTCTTTCCATTCATTGGATGCCACTTCTATCAGGTGTGCTTGATCATGCTCACCCGCATAGGTTTACACAGGATGGCGTTTTGTAACAATCCTGCAACCTCATTTAGTTTCGTTTTTTTTAATCCTTGTATAGCTATTTGCTACACAGCACTTCAGGCCGTGGTTGTTTTTACTGTTGGACCCTCAGAATCAGATGGAACAGCATATCATGGAGTTCCCCTCGATTTGCTTTTATAGCAAGGTCACTTGATTTCATTTCTTCATATTACAAATCTAGTCCATACACTACACAGAAAAATATTTCCTCAAGTTTCTTTCTTCGCTCCTTCACATGAGAACTCCCTTTGCTCCTGCAGAACCTGAACCGAATCAACAGCATGGTCACTTGGGCTGCACTTAGTCTTTGGCCCAACTCTTCTACACAAAACCAGGTCTTGCCTTCCAGGGAACTATTTCTTCTGATGTGACTTCCACTAAGAGCTCCTCTGTTCAGCCTGGGAGCCAGGAGCCACCATTGTAGCCATTTATGTTTAGATTTCATTATAATTACCTAACATTAAAAAAAAATTTTGTTCCCTAAAAGCACTAGCCATATTTCAGTTGCTCATTAGCCACACATGGCTAGTGACTACTGCACTGGACAGTGCAGATGGAAGAACATCTCCACCACTGTAGGATGTTCTATTGACCAGCACAGACCAAAGATGCGAGGGTTAAACAAGTCTTTCTTCCCAGTCTGCCAATGACTACTGATGAGTCACAGGAAAGTCTAAGGCCTGAACAAAGTAGATAGATATGATTTTTGCCTGTCCAGCACCATTCCTCCTCTTCTAATTTTCCTTCTCTCTTGCCATCCCGAAATTTATAAGGGCAGGAGGAGGCTAGCCTGTCTGTCTCTCTCCCACATCAAGGAACAGGCCTACTTATGAGGCCTGTCTAATCTGTGAATTCTATCCCTTGGCTCACAGGCACCTACCCAATCCCTGGACTTTGACTGGAATCTGGGAGGAGAGTCTGTCTTCCTGGTGGAATGGCAAAGAGGTCAGGGAGGAAGATTGGGTGCCAGCAGCCATGTGGCCACTCACAGGAAGAGCTCACCTCAACGAGATGATCACCAAGGACAGCAGAGCCCACAGTGGAGGGCCCAGATGGGATCACAGCAGCACGGCTTGAGCCCCCCATTCCAGAGATGCCTTGCCTTTACTTAACTACCACAGGCTATATGTGGGTTTCTTAACTGAAAGGGCCCCTCTGATTACCACAGTATCACAACAATCCTGGCTGCTGAGACAATGCCTCCCTCCCCATGGCCTCCTCTGTGATAAAACAAACCCCCAAATCTCACCTCTGGACCCCCCTCCTCTTCTTAGTCACTGTCTTTGCACTGCATGGTTCACAGAAGGCTGATGTGAGACAGAACAAGGCACTTTGTACACAGAATGCTCTTAGTCCCATGGACCTGACAGCCATTCTCTGACTACCAGCATAAAGCACTTTGAGGCTGTGCTGAAGACAAATTGTAACTGTGTGAATCCCAAGGGTAGTGTCTGGAAGTGAACAGGGCAAATCAATGATTCCCTGCATCTGACTTGCTATGGTGAAATATAAAGTTTTCCAAAGTCTCACATATTCAGAGGGGGGCTTTTGGAAGGTGATTGGATCATGGGGTGCTATGCTCATCAGTAAAGTGGATCAATCCATTGATTAGTTCATGGCTGAATGTGCTGTTAGGAGGTGGGGCCAGGTTGGAGGTGGTTCACTGTGGGTGCGACCTGGAAGGGTATATTCTTGTCCCAAATTCCTCCCCTCTCTACTTACCATGCAGTAAACAGCTTTCCTCTGCCCCATCTTTCCACCATGTTTCTGCCTTGGGGCCAGTAAACCATGGACTGAATTCCCTAAACCAGGAGCCAAATTAAGCCTCTCTTAAGTTGTGGGTGGCAGGTATCATGTCCCAGCAACATAGAGAGTCACCAAAACAGCCCCTCCTCAATACAGATTAGTTTTTTTCTACTCCCAGTTGTAGCTGCTTGAGATTCACAAAGTTTTACACAGTGTATTTAATGTCATTGTTATTACCATCATAGACAAGCCACTGGCATGTAGAGTCCCTGAATTTTTAAAGGGAAGAAACTGTACCGGGAGTCAGGAGACTGACTTCTAGTCCTACTTACACGATTTACCAGCCAAGTCCCCAAGGCAAGAGGCTTTAGCTCACCTAATGGAAGGTCCCTGACTGCAGGTCCAACAGTGAGAACATGGGCTCTGATAGCAGCTGACAGCACTTCATTCCCATTCCCAGTTCTGCCTGAGCCAGAGAAGGACACTTCCCTTATGTGTGCCTTCATTTCCCTCTTAACACATGCACAGGGGTGCTGAGCAAGAATAAGAGGGCACAAGAGAGAATTGTGGTGCAAGAAAAATCGTGAGATTATTCTCATTTCACAGTCACTGAAGAAAAGACTGTCCTCTACCCCACATAGCAGGACAGAAAAGACAGGCAGAAGCAAACTGAGGAGTCACCTGGTTATCCCTGAGCCTGGCTGCAGGACACATTTAAAGCCCCACTCTATCACATACAACGCTTTTCTGATGCAGAAATGAGGTGAATCAAACTAGGGTTCTATAGACAGGCAACTGCCAAAAGTAATACCACCAGTTACCTTGTTCTATCCCCAAGCTCTCTGTCTTCTCAACCCACGTCACCTCAGACCTCCAAACACATGTATGTCATGGGGGCATCTAAGTATGTCTTCAAGTTAATTAAAAAACTGCAGGCCTTCCAGAGAAGGAAGGGAGAGAGGGAGGGAGGGAGGAAAGGAGGGAGGGAGGAGGATTGTCAGTATTTAAAAAGTAAGAACAAACCTTCAAAAGCTTTATATTTCAAACATCTTCTATGTCACCTTTATAACCCAATATATCTCAAAAAATAACTTCAGGGCCCAGGTTGCCTTAAATGAATAGAATGTGGCCGATTTCCCTGACCCCCAGCCCCGACTGTCCTCAAGCGCCAGCTACAGAATAGCAGCTTCAGCACTGCAAGCAGGGAGCAGCTCAACTGTGGGCCAGAAGGTGGCCACTTTGCATTATTTTGTTAAATTAAAATAAACAATTCATCGGAAAAGGTGACAGCTCCATTTCATTGTTAGACTTCAGTGAAGGAAGAGGAGGAGGGCGGCTTCTTATCTCTGCTCCAGGCAGCTCATGCAGCACATGCTGCCGCCCAGGAAAAGCCCTCACGTCAGAAGCAATTAGCGCAGCGCAGTGCCAGGGAGACGGATCTGCACGGGAGGCTTCACGGGCCTGGTGCCAGCCGGCACCGCCGTGCTCGCTCATCTTCACCCAACAGTTGCCACGTCCAGGCCAGCCAAGGGTCCCAGTAAAATAACATCTCCCTCCAACAGCATTTAATTTAGTTGGATCACACTGAGAGCTCTCTCTGGGACAACAGCAACTCATGCTTTTTTCCTGTTTATGGAACTACAATAAATGTTTGAATTCTCCCAAACAAGCACGGAGGAGTCAAATGGAAAGTGGACATCAGGTGGTAAATCCCCCACCATCCCCAGAGCCCCTGAGAGCCAGGGGCTGTAGCTGCCGGGATAGACAGTAGTGAACGGGTACCAACAGCCACCTATCAGTGACACCCATCATCAGGGTCACTCGAGTGTGGTAGGCCCGAATTTCATACTGGTCAGGTGTAAACAGGGTCACAGCAATTCAGCTATGACAAGATTTCAGAAACCACGTCTGAGTCCTCCAATAGTAGCCCTCACTGGCAGGGGGACAGCTCTGCGCCGGGAACCATGTGTGTGTGTGGTTTTCAGTTTTTGTTTTTTGTTCTTGCTGTTTTTTGGTACTGGGAATTGAACACAGAGCTTCATGCTGAGCTACATCCCCAGCCCCTCATTTTTCTTTCTTATTTTTAAGATAGGTTCTCCATAAGTCAGGCTGGGCTCAAACTTGGAATCTTCCTGCTTCAGCCTCCTAGAGTGCTGTGAATACAGGCATTGGCAGTATGCCTGGCTTTGTGTACTTTCTATACATTACCACACTTGGTCCTTCTAAAACCCCAAAGGAAAGGTAGTATTACATTCCTGTTTTACAGACAGGCCAACAAAGATTCAGCTTGGTGAAATAATGAAATAATTTGTCCAAGATGGCACAGTAAGCATGAGGCAGAGTGGGTTCAAAGTGCCAAGTCACACATCTGATCCCCTGTGCCACAGAGTCCCTTCTCGATAGATGAGAAGGCACAGAGCATCAGATATGTGGCACAGGGCACATTTTTGATGTCCCTAGTAGCACAGCTTGCAGCAGGGCACAGAGACCCTGTGTAAAGCCATGATCCAACTTGGGGCTCGTGCCATGGGGATGTGACCTGTGCACTGACCCAGAGCCCCACACCAGGAAGGACCCTGTGCAGGATGTAATGATTTGCTGCTACTATTTTGAAAATCTTGATAATTTTACTTTTGTGTTTCTGTATAATATGTAACTGAAGTCCAACGGAGCAGTGGAGTACCAGCATGATCCGTAGAGATACATGTCATACGGGTGTCTGCTGCCTTTGCTGCCCCGCTCACATCAGCATTTATACCACCCAGGACAAGATTTCCAGGGCAGGTGGTCCTCACACAAGCTTGACTCCAGTAGCCTGTTTTGCACTGTGACCATCAAGCAGCTCAAGGCCCACCTTTCTTTTTTTTTTTTTTTTTTTTTGTGGTGCCGGGGATCGAACTCAGGCCCTTGTGCTTGCAAGGCAAGCACTCTAATCACTGAGCTAAATCCCCAGCCCCCAAGGCCCACCTTTCTTGACAAACAAAAATTGGGACATTATCAGTAAGGGTGCCCTGTAGCGGGGCTTCAACTTTCACCTTTAACAGGAACAGACATAGTACCACCAGCCTTCTCTCAACCTGGAAATGTGGCATTCATCAGCCAAGTCAGCCTGAGTAGATGAACAATGTCCCAACAATGGTGTGTACCTCACTCTGAAGCCAGACTCCTCAGGAGAGCTCTAAGTACTCCTTCACAGGTCTCTGTGGTCCAAACCAAGCTGCAGAAGCCCACTGTCAGAAACCCGAAGTCACCCTCAACTTCCAACCTCTTTGTCTTGACATAATTCCTTATAATCAAACATACCCTGCAACCCCAAAGCCAAACTGATGATTCTCCCATGCTCCCTTTTAGATTTAGAAACCTGCTGGCCGAATTTTACAGCCTTCTTTGGGCAAATGTCTCAAGGATGTTGGTCAGTGCACAGTTGTGACATTTTATAGGAAAGGCACGTGTTTTGTGATGTGGCTACCTCCAAGCCTGGACTCTAGTAAACCAGGCTGTCATTTGATTCCATTGGGGAAAGTAGCGAGATGAAAACAAAATGGCCCAGAAGGGCTGGTAGGAAAGAGGCTGGCCCAGCTGTTTGCAATTTGGGGGAGAAAGTAGGGACTCAGCTAGAACCCAGTCGAAGCCATCCCTGTTTTCTCCTTCCTGTCGTGTATAACAAATTGAAGTGTCTGAAGGTAGCAGCTGTTTAATTCTGGTGCCAAATTAGAGACAAGATAGATCTTCTGGATATGAACAATGAATGCTATTTCATACCCGGTACATCAAATTAACTACAACTTCATTTCAATGGAAAATCACTAATTATTCCATGTAAAATGATGGTGGTGAGCTCAGAATTGGCGATTCTCTGCAGTTGGTAACTATCTAAACCGGAACAGCACCTCTGCGTAAGCAGTCCATGTTTCCAAGTAACTCTCTAAGAGGGACACGCTAATCACGGTGCCAGGAGCAAGACTGGGTTTAACAGAACCCACTGCCATGTCGCATGAGCTCACCTTCCTCCTGGTGAACTCACGTATCTAACAGGATCTGGGCTTTCTGAACCTCCAAGAGATGGAGGAAGGCCCCGGCCCAAACCTGACTGGACGGCAGTAACTGCTTTGTGTCTCAGCAAGGTGGGGGAATATGTGTGTAAACAGCAAGCCTGGTCCTCGTGTCTTTCTGACGTTTCCGGAGGCCCAAGTTCAGTCTTCGCAAACTTTATGAAAACCTTGATTTGCTTCAAACATGTTTCTGAGAGGAAGAATGCTTTCATCAGCTGCAGTGTACGCGAGCAGACAGAAGTCACAGTTAGAGTTAATTCCAAACACAGTGCCAAGCTCTACGGACGCTCCGACTCTGAAGACATGTGTTTCCAGTCAGCATCCAAGGAGAATGTAAAGCAGATGCACCAGCAGCTTGTCCTCATCAAGCTGTCACCTCCTGCCCACGCTGACCTTGCTCTACACCCAAACTCAGAGCGGCAGCCCCACATGGAGGCTGGTGGGCACTAAGATGCACATGGGAAGTCGTGCATGCCCACGCAGGGTGACAGCATTCACTTCCAGGGCAGCTTTGCAAGACAACTGACCCCAGAGGACAATGACATCAGAGCTTTTTCAGTATGATCACCTGGAAGATTTGCGTAGGTTTATAAAATTTATATTCAATTAAAACGCTTATTGCAAGGATCACTAAATTTTGCCAGACTTAATTACATATGGGTATTAAACTTAATGGTGTCAATTTCTTCCTTTCTCATTCAAGTCTGTGAATAAACAAATGCCCTGTGTATTACTGTATTTGGGGGGTGGTATCAACATTCGTTTGACTGGTCCTCAACTGATGAAGATTTAGGTATATGGGATGTTTTTCAGCAAGTTTTACAGTATACATCTTTGTATCTGCATTGAGGTACCTATGTGTAGTAATACCATAGCAGCTTCACAGAAAGTAATTGACTGGGTCAATAATTTCCTCATGTGCACAGCACTGAGTTACTGTGCAAATTTAATGAGGTAATTCTGGGAACATGCCTAATGCAGAGTCAGCACACAGTAATTGCTCAGTAAACAGAAGGTCTCTTGGTACCTTCTGGTACCTTGTTTTGATCCTTTTCAGTATCCAAGTTGAAATTCTAACAGAAACAAACAACAAAAAAACCCAATTCTACACATGGAAAAAGGCAAACCATCAGCTCCCATAATGGGAAGACTGGGAACGCAGCTGCCGCCATGAAGGGACTCTGTGTACTCAGGGCTGGTGTCTCTTGCCCTTCTCCTGGCTCTGCCTGGTTACTTTCTGCCAGCAGACTCATGCCCACACAGCTGCCTGTATCATCAGCTGTACACTCTCCTGGCTTAGCCTGCCCACTGGCAAGAGCTATGCTTGTCAGACATAATACAGAACGCACAATTAACTTTGAATTCCAGATAAACAATAACAACTATACTAAACATGTATTCATTGTTTATCTGAAACTCAAAGTTAACTGTGTGTCTTGTTTGTTTTGCTAAATCTGGCAACTCTACCTAAGACCAATTTCAGCAGTATTCCTATCAGAAAACGCCAAGAAGCACCCTGATTAGACCAGCTGATGTCAGGTAGTCAGAGAAGCAGACCCCAGATCAGATGCCCTTTTCTGAGCCTGAGGTTATAGTATCCAGAACTGGGGACTCTCACCCAAATTCCTCCAAATCAATTTCAAAGTTCAACAGGATTTCATGGGGACGAGGAAAGAGAGAAGATGCCAGACAGATAAGAGCAACCAGCTTCTTAGCAGCAGCTTCTGGGAGATGCAGAGTTTCTCCCTCTCCGTGGCAGTCCACCGTCTCAGGGAAATGATGCTGGTGCAGGCCAGGGCAGCAAAGACACGGAGAAGCAACACAGTTCAGCCCTGAACACATGGACTTTAATAGCAACGTGACAAACCAAGCAGGAGGCTCCAGCTTTATTGAGGCAGGTTCTGCCCTTGGCCAGCAGCACAATGAGAACTCAAATTCCATCTTCAGGACTGGAAGGGGCCACCAAGGACATTTACTTAGGTCCAGTGCACACCCATACAAGATGAAGTGAAGTCTATCTTCACCCTACATCTTCCCTATCATGAATTCTTCTTTCTTTCCCAGTGTCTTTACTCTGCTTCTGGCTCATGTGCATTCAGAGTCGCTGTTTATGGAGGATCTACCCAACACCACGTACTGTATTTGATCAATGGAGCAAGAACAGACCTGGTCTCCTCCCACAAAGTTCATGTGCCAGTGGAGAGAGACAGATCTCAGTAGATAAGCATTTAGACATGTGCAGAGTAACAGATGCCATCAAGGGGGACCGGGGATGCTTTGTTAGTACACACAGAGACACTGAATGAGGGCCCTGAGATTAATCAGGCAAATGTGAGGATGCCAAGGAACGAGAGCAGTAGGTAGAGGAACAGCACCTACTTGGATCTTGGCATAGAAGGAACAGCATTCATACATGGCTATAGTAAGGTCACAGAGGCCAGAGTACAGACAAGAAAAAGGAACATGGGGTACTATGACCCAGAGATCCAAGAAGGTCAAACAGACTAAGCAGGAACTTGCAGGCATTCAGAGTTAGTGTTCAATAAATTACTAGCCAGGACGGTTGTTTAATGGTCAAGAGGCTTAAGACTCAAATCTAAGATGGAATGATAGTCTGTGGGGCTCATAATACAGGACCGACAGCTCCTCACAGGGACCCCAGAACAGCAGCAGACAGCCCATGAGAGTAAACAGGGACACGGACCCCAAAGAAAGGAGCAGCAGAAGCTTGGGGCCATTCACACACTATAAAACTACGCAGCAGTAACCCACAGAAAATGGAAGTAGGGACTTCTCAGCCACATGTTGTGGAATCAGCAGAGAACTTTACAGACAACATGCATGCTCCTGTTTCTGGAAATTAAGATTCAACCGCTGGCAAGGGAAACAAAACAGTAGAAGACATCTCTCTAAGAAAGGATTTTATGACACGTCAATAAACGAATATTCTTTCTTAAGTCCACTGTCAAAAGATTAAAGATACAGTTCTTTTAAATATTCAAGTTGTTTTTATGACTCAAAACATCTCTTTGCAGTGACGTAGTCTGACAGGTAGAAATACAAATTAATAAACGCAATGTACACTCTGAGAGGCCTTCTGGTTCTAGGTCTCAGGTCAACTAATTGCCCACCGGGTGAAGGTCTGCTGCTTTCACCCCCTCAGCGGAGATGTCTCACAACATGTCTTATTGGCATGCACCCATGAATGCTGCCTGCGCAGCTCTTCCTCATGTGTAGCCGGTGGGTGGGAGGTCCATTTTCACAGTGGTTCACCAAGAGCTCTCCCAGTCAGCAGATGCAGGGGTCCGTCCTCTGCATACCTGTCCCAGAGATGCAGGATTGTGGTGATAATGAGGGGTCCGTCTTGTCTGCCAGTCAGTGGGCCACTGCAGCTGGCCGGCAGACAAACTTCATGTTGTCAGTAGGTATATTAGTTATTTTTCTAGGGTCGGTGTTTTACGAGAGAGGAGATTTAATACAGGACAGTTACAAGTTACAACATTTACACACAAGCCAATGTAGGAAGAATGCAGAACATCTATCAATGCACTGGTGACCTGAAAGATTCAATAAAGGGCTGAGAGCCCACAGCAATGTCCCGTGTACATCCATGTCTGCACTAAAAGCCTGACGAAATCTATCCTGGAGCGAGGATTGATGCTCACAGCAGAGATGAAGACCAGAGCTCCCCAGAAGCGAACAGCAGTCATCCCTGATGACAGCAAGGCCCTGAGCACCTTCTGCGATGAGAACAATTGAGTTCACTTCATAGAAACCAGCCGCAACAGAGCTTCTCCTGGGAATCAGCCAGCTGCTATCTTCTGCTCCTGTTCTCCTTTATGTGGTGTTACCAACAATCCTCAGGTGGATCATCTACGCCTAGAATCCAACCAGCTCAGTTCAGCTGGGCCTCCTGCTCAATAAGCCAACCACAGTAGGCATCCTCAGACTAATGAGTGACTCTTATCCATTCTCAGAGCTAGCTCTTCCCCAGTTGCTAGGGCATCTTCCCAGTGCCCTGGAGATTATCTGCTTTTCGGTCTGGATAGCAGAGTTTAATTAACACATCTCTACTCACTTTTTAATTAATTTGAGGGAGTATAGAAAAGTTATTATTCTCACCATGCAGAGAAAAATAGCAAAATATGGTCATCATATGACGTGTATAATACTCTTTGCAAATATGTTTAAATGCAGGGGCTGGTGGCAGGTCCTTCATGTGAAGTTCAGGCTTTCCTTGGGTCTCCCCTGACTTCACCTTTACAACACCTACTGGCCCCTCTATGGCTCAGGGTCCTTGGACTGCTTCTGATCCCAACTGACCTATGATCATGAGTCACTAGAACAAAATGGTAAAGGTGATAGCAATGGCAGGGAGTGTCCTGGAGGGAGTTTCATCCTTAAGTGGAAGCGAAGTTCCTATAGTCTACCCAGCCCAAAACACCCAACCAGAAAACATGGGGTATTTAAGAATCCCCCCTTAAACAGGTGGTGTGAAATGGAATCCAGTTACAGCCCTGTATATTTTCAGGTGACAAGCCACCACTTCACGTCCTACGAGACTCAGATGGAAGCAGAGGGAGGGGAAGGAGGCCAAGCCAGGGACAGTAAGCTGGTGGCAGGAGCAGAGCTGGTATGGACCTCAACCCCTGGGACAAGGTAGGCAATGAGTGCACCTGCATACTTTCCTTAAATCTCATCTTTTTAATACAGTCCTTCTGACAATGTGTTATGTACTCTTTTCACGTTATGTGTGCTGATTCATTTATTTAAGAATGAAAATGCCACATGCCTCCAACACAAGAGTCTGCAGAGGCACAAAGTTTTTCCCGCCACATCCCGAGAAAATCTGAATACAATTTGCAAGGCAGCTGTAATAGTTAACTGTGGTGTCAACTTGAAACACTCAGCTGACTGGTTTAGCAGAATTCTGGGTACAGATGATAAGCTTATGAAGAGGTAAGGCTCACTCTGGGTATGGGTGGCACCAACCAAGAGCTTGGAATAAAATGGGAAAGAAGGAAGTCTTGATTTGCTTCTTTGAAGGAGCTCCAGTCTTTGCTACAGCCTTTGGGCATCCACCTGCAGGCTTTCAGCAGATTCTTCAGCCATTCAGTACAGACCCTCCGGCTTCCTGATACAGATTCCAACAGGACTCTGCAGTGACCTCTAGGTCTTCCACCTTTGACTGGATCATCCAACTCTTCAGTGCACAGACAGACCTTTTGCATTCTTCTGCACCTTACTCTGTAGGTAGCCCTTGTAAGCCTGTTTTATAAATAATTCATTTATACATATATGAATAATCACATATATATGCATAATCAGATAAACAGATTATGTCTCTATAATGTTACTCTAGTGAACTCTGACACAGTAGCACCAGGTATTAAATATTACCTTCCCTCTAAGGTGGTAATTCTTGTCCAAGTCGGAAAAGGTCCTGCTCTGTCCTCTATCCCTTTTCTGATGCCAAGTCTGGGAAGAGACTGGAAGGCCATGTGCTCCGTGTTCCGCTTTATGGCAACTTGTCACTTGAGCACAGGACAGGCACATTAAATCAGCAAAATCACCCTCTGGTGGTCAGCATTGTAGAGGAAAAAACAACTCTACTGCTGTATGAGTCTCAGAGACACCTCAACAATCTCGAGGACTACCTGGCTAAGGTGATGCTCTGGGAAGGGCAGGGAATTTGCAGTCTGAGTCTTAGCAGGTGGACAAAAACTGACATATGGAGAACTGAGAAAGTCATTTGAAAACTGCTTAGAAAACACCTTCTGATAACCTCTTGAATAATCTGAGAAATGATTAAAAAGTAGAAACATCACATGACTCAAAAACTCGGCTCCACTCTCTACATGCCTCAATGTGAAAATGCATGTGTAGAGAACAGTTAACAGAAACTTCAGTTCAGCTAGGCTGCAGTCACCATTTGCCCCTGCTAAGTTGTAACTTTGAGGGAAAAACCTCAAAAGTTACTGCTACAGGAGCCTTGGCTGAGTCCTTTGGTTCGGTCTACCTCTAGATACAATCTTCCCCTACACATTCTTCCCCAGAATTCAGGACGGGACCAGCACATGCATGCTGGCCGCATCCTTGTAAAGAGGGCAGCACTGCTTTTTGAAGGAGGAACTTATGTAAGCCACAAGTTAGAGAAGAGGTGTTTGAAATGAAGACCCAAAACATGGAAAACTTTGAAATACAGAAGCCAATTAGGGTCACATTCAGTCACCCAAGTGCTGCAGGTGAAACAAATCTGCATTAAGGTCCATCAACCCGCCCCTACTTGATCAGAATCTTGAGATGCATAGAAAACAGCAATGGACTTTGTTGAAAAAAGAATTAGGTGTGCTTCTGCTGTACAATGTTCATTAAAATCGTCTGCTTTAAAGAATGTAAAATTAAAACAAGCAGCTTACCCTGAAAGAAAAAGACATGAAAGTCACAAAAGTAAAATTTTAGAGCATTTATTCCAATAGTCACCAGGAACTTACATCAGGTATTGTGGGTTCAAATGTGTCCCTCGGAAAGCTCTGTTGAAATCCCAGTGTCCAGTACCTTAAAATGAGATCTTATTTGGAAACTGGGCCATTGCAGATGTAAGGAGTTTAGCTGCTCTGAGGTTGTTGGGGTGGACACACAGGGAAAAGGTGTTGTACGAAGACAGAGGCAGAGACTGGAGGGAGGCAGCTATAAGCCAAGAAATGCCAAGAATTTCCAGCCACCACAAGAAGCCAGAAGAGGCAGGAAGAAATACTGCCCACAGGCTTCAAAAGAAGCAGGCCTGCTGACAACTCAATTTCAATTTTCTGGCCCCCAAAACTATGAGAAAGGAATTTCTATTGTTTTAAGCAACCTGGTTCGTGATACTTTGCTACGGCAGTACCAAAAAAACCTAACCCAACAGCATTTTCTAAACTTAGTTGTTTAAACGGCATCCTTAGAAAAAGTTTTGGAAATTTTTCAAAATGAATTATTTCATTCTTGCCAGGCATAGTGGCACACACCTGTAATCTCAGCAGGAGGACGGCTGTGAGTTAGAGGTCAGTCTGGGCTTCACAGTGAGTTCAAGGCCAGCCTGAATTTCATATTTAGACTCTGTCTCAAAACACAAAATTATTTAACTCTTTTAGAAAGTCACAATATACATGAGAGGTTTTGTGGGGGGGTTGGGAGGGTGGTTGTAGACATGGGGATGGAACCCAGGGCCTTAATCACTAAGATACCGCCCCAGACCCTTTCTGTAGTTTTTACATTTTATTTTTGAGACAGGCTCTCACGAGGGTGGGCTCAAATTTTCATTCGCCCTGCCTCGGCCACCGGGAGTGCTAGGATTACAGGCATGCACCACCACACCTGGTATGTACGTCAGCATTATGAAAGCTCTGAGAAGTCCTACAGCAAAGAAGCTTTTTATAATTTGTGTACTCTCTCCCTCACAAGCTTTGACCGCAGAACCTCCTCCTCCCTGCTCCTCATCAGCACACCTACTGATATCTCATCACAGAACTCTTGTTCCTTCAAACACCTTTTAAAGAGATACCAGCAAAGCCAACAACAAAAGAGAAGCTCTTTCCGGGAAACACGGAGGAGGCCAGATTTGCACAGCCACACGATACGCTAATGTGCAAGTGGAACTTGAGACTTTCCTAACACTGTCAGTGCCTAAGTTACCCTGTATATTAGTCAGCTAAGGCTGCCACAATGAAACCATCATCCCAGGTGATTTAAGCAACAGAAACCCATTTTCTCATCATTCTGGAGGCTGGAATATCAAGGTGCCAACAGGTGTGGTTTCACTTGAGAGATCTCTCCTTCGCTTGTACACGGACGTTCCTCCGTCAACATGTATCTTTGGTGACTCTCCCTCTTCTTATAATGACAGTGGTCATACTGGAGCAGAGCCCCACCCTGATGACCTTTTGAACTCTTAATTTCCACTTTAAAGGTATTAACTCTGAATATACTTAAATTAGGTCAGGACTTAAACATATGAATTGGGGGACAGGATTCAGTTCACAAAACCCTCCCAAGTGTTGAGTCAGAGAGGGAACAGGTCCTCGTTTTGCAGGTAAGAATAGATACCGAAGAAGGTAAGTTGCTCAAGGTCACTAGCAAGTATCAGAACGTACATCACAGACAATAACCTTAATGAGACGGGTTCCATTCACCTCTTAGACCCCACTTCCAGTGAGCCTCTTCCATGGCCAAGGAATGTCAGTCACACATTTCTACAGCAGCCTTTGCATTCTGTTTTGATACATTCCTATAACTTTTTTGTGAAAAGAAATTTGAGCCACAGTGTTTCTAGATCTGCAAAAGTCACGCTCATCACAGCAAGCAACAAAGGCAGAAGCCGCGTCTTTCAGCAACTTCGGAGAGCTCCAGCCATACAGTCCACAGGCGGTCACTGAGTTTCACAGGGTGGCTGTGGAGAAAGAACCTCGCAGTGCTTCAGTACACTGGAGACAGGTCATCTGCATTCCAAACTGAGCCCTACGACTCCTTATGGCATGTGTGATTTTGATAAAGTCTTCTCCCCAATAAGATGGGGACAAACAGATGCGTCATACAAAGCTGCTGGGAAGGTCAAGAGGAAACCACCGTGCAGTGCAGAGCAAAGGGCTGCAGCTAGTCGGTCAGCAACTGCTGGCTGCTAATGAAGAGAATTTTTAAAATCTTTTTATTTGGAAATAATCACCAGCTTGTGCAAAATTTGTAAAAATAATAACACTTTCACAGTCCCTCTTCCAGCTCAGTCTAATGACAAAGTACTGAGTACCTTGGCAAAATATAATCAGCAAAACCGGGAAACTGAAAGTACTACAATACTACTTAAACTGTATACCTCACTTGGATTTCATTAGTTTTTATCCTCATTTATTGTGTGCATAGCGTTTTTAAAATTTTATCACAGAAACAAACTGTCATACTCACCACGTCAATCAGGATACAGAGCTGTTCTCTCGAGCGACATGCCCTTGCAGCACCCCTTCATGTGCACACCCTTGTTCCTCCCTTAGCATGTGGCAAACAGTGATAATTTTTTACCATTACCCTCTTATTTTGAGAATGTCATATAAATGGAATCATAGAGGACATAACTTCTTGACATTAACATTTTTCACTGTGTCGTGACCTTAACAGCAATCTTCATGGATGCCTGTTAGCAACAGTTCTTTCTTCATTCCTCTCCCGCGCATCCAACCTTTCGGTTTGCCTGAGCTGCACTGAGTGGACAGGAATTACGCTGCATCACACATCAAAACCACTTGGAGAGTGCTGCCGGGTGATGCGAGGGACAAGCTGATGCTGCAGTCATAAAAGTGGCCCCGGGCAGGAGCCACTCCAGGGAAGCAACCTGCTGAGTGGTGCACTCAGGATCGCTGCCTTGCACGGTGGTGTCCTCAGGGGCACTTGAAAGGTGGCATGGAGAAACACTACATCCTCCTTCTGCACAATTCCTCTGCCTTGGGATTCCTACAATCACAGTCCTCTCAGTGACAACAATGTAACACTTTATTGAAAACCTTCAAATTGGGTTTTTGCTCATTTAATGCTCTTCTGGCTCTAAAACTTACACATGGGAGAGATTTTCAAGTTCATATCCAAGGCCAACTAAAAATACTCTTTCCAAAAGCCATCGTCAGTATCCTATTTATTTTGACCCTTCTGGGTAATGGCATCACTGCTAAGTGAATAATAGTACTGGAATAATACGCAGGCAAGCATGAGCCCACTGAGCGTTAGAAGCATTTTGCTTTAATGGACGCAGGCACCAGGAGATTGCATTAATTTAGCCTTTTATCTTCAGAACTGATGCAAAGTGGGGTTGGAAAGGAGGTGAGAGAATAGTTCAGACCTTGTCATCCTCTGTTTCAGGATCCAGGTATCTGGTCCTCTGGTTAGTGCTGAACTGGGCTATATCTGCAGGGCTGAAGTAACTAGTACTGAAAAGGTGGCTGGAATGGAGCCAGAGAGCCTCTGACTCCTGCCCTCTTCATGTGCCTGGGAGTCCCAGGGCTGAAAGAACTTCCTCTCCCCACCCCTCTGACCCCTGTATCCAGAATAACTCTTCAGCCTCACAGACGCTGATCGCCAGCTACCCAAAGCACGAAGCAAGCAGCTCACAGAGGAGTATACTGCTGTCATCAATTGACTAATAAATGGAAAATATATAAACTGGAAGGAAGAGGGAAAGGGAGGAAAAAAAGGAGGAGGAAGGGAGGGAAGGAAATATGAGAACACAGCAGGTCAAGTGAGAACGCAGCTGATTCTTAGACAACTTGATAAACTTCTTGTCTTTATTTGTGCTATTACTTTGCCTTAAAGTAAAGATGAGAGGCAGTCAGTCTGGGCCAGAGACACGGGCCAGATTTAGTGCTCATTTAGAAGTTAAATGTGCTTTACACTGCAAGTAGAGGACACTGTATCTTAATCTAAAGGCATTGTGGAAGACAAAATCTCTCAAACAAGCTGCAAAAAAAACTCACCATATCAGTACAAAATGATTTTTTTCTGTAGAGTATTGCTTATTCATGCTATTCAGCTGCCATCTAGTTCAGATCTGCACTTAGTGTCAACTCACTTCTTTAATCCTGACATGCAGTGTAATTCACAAGTGTTCGCTGAAGGGACGACACTCTCTTGACATATCTGTACATACACATATTGAGCATTGGTTATAGGCACGGGGAGAATTAGACAAGGCCTTTGGCCTCCTGGAAGTTAACACCGTACTAGGTCGGGGCTGGAAAAAGGCATAAAAATAAATAAATTTTGAAACATTTAAGGCATTTGTGCATTTTTGGTGATAAAGAGTGAAGCAGGGAGCCTGGGACGGCTTGGGTTGAGTGCTCACTGAAGAAAAGTGTGAATATTCAAAGCGTAGAAAGCAAGTCTGAGGGCTGAAAAGACCATGGCGCTCTGAAAAGGTGGGCACATCACCCGCATGAAGAAGAGGCCAGCTCAGAATAGGGTGAGTCCACAATAATAAGACAAAGGCTACCTCTGTCGTAAGCAGATAGGTTTCAACCAGTATTATGGAGTGAATTATGTCCCTGAAAAGATATATTGACATCCTAACCCTCGGTACCTGGGAATGCAGCCTTATTTAGAAGGCTCACTGAGGAAGTAACTAGCTGAAGTAAGATGAAGTCATACAGGAGTAAGGGGAACCCCTGATGTGACAGAAGCATTATCCTTCATAGAAGAGGGAGGTGAAGGTCAAGACAAGACATGGAGAGAACACCACAAAAAGGGAGGGTAGGAGAGATACATCTGCAAGGCAAGGAACACTCAAGATTAAGGTCTTCCTGTAGGTTTCAGTGACACGGCCTTACTGGCACTTTGATTTCAGACTTCTGGCCTCCAGAGTCACTAGACAATACAGTTCTACCACTTCAAACCACCCAGTCTGTGGGACTCCAGAACAGCAGTCCCGGCAAACTAACACAGCAACGCGGCTTGGGCCGAACACTTCTCAAGGTCTTGGTAAACTCTGTCAACACGCCACTGACTTGAGCTTCACTGAGAACTTGAAAAATCATCTGGTTCGAGACATCCTGCTCATATTCTCTGCTCCTTAGAAGCTGATGGAGATTCTGGCAAGGAGTCTGAGCCCATCTCCCTCTCTGCAAGAGCCACATTCTTCAAGTGAGACATTTGCATATACTTTAAAAAATTCCTTTGAGGATGCATTGGCATTCCTTGGTTGCTAGCAAATAAAACTCGGTCTAGTTTTCCATCAGACAACTTTCAGAATCCACAGGGAGACTTGGGTTGGCAGCTGCAGGCAGTGACCATAACTGGACTGAAATCCTCCAGTAGTCCCTGCCTATCTTGGTTCTGAGTCTTGGACAGAAAGTCTTATTACCTTTTATTGTGAGGGGCACAGCAGATCTTGATGTATCATGTAATGATCCCGTCAAGATTTCAAAGCAAAGGTGCTGCTGTTAACATTAACAGAGAGGGCTGGATGTAGGGCAGCCAAAGACCCACAGGCAACAAGGATGCAAGCCATAAAGGTGCACAGAATATGCAACAGATTATGTCCCTGTGGCGGGTGGCTCTATATGCAAAAGACCCACATGACCCCTATTCTTAAAGAACTCAGTTAAATAAAACATATCCTCAAGATTTTCTTCTCTTGAATAATCATCACGACTCCATTCTAGATAAGCCTTCGACATGTCATCACTTTTATTCTCCTGAATAAATATTCCAAGTCCTGCTTTGGGAGACTCTCCTTATCTTTAAGCAAGGATCTTTGGATCTCTTTCCAAGTGTGGTAATTTCTTGCATCTTGTTCACCTGTAAACTCTGGGCTGGTCCTTCCTTGTGGACACTAAGCAGTTTCTAAAAGGGTTGGGGGAAACACATTCAAATACCTCATCTTTGACAAAGAAGCCAAACACCCTCACTGGAAGAAGGATAGCCTATTTAACAAATGGTGCTGGAAAAATTGGCTAACCACATGTCGAAAATTAAAACTAGATATATGTCTCTCACCATGTACTAAACTCAAATCAAAGTGGATCAAAGATCTAAACATTAAAACAGAAACATTAAATTTACTGGA